>JAHBCN010001426.1:118079-180334 GCA_019359885.1 Listronotus oregonensis
TAAAACTTTTCGGATGGCTAGATTAAAAAAAAAACAAATAAGTAGAAGCAAATGTAAAAATAAAAAGTTTTACAAAAGTTTAACAAACTCTAGTGACTTTAACCCGATAGCAGTTTATAGTCTATATTTCTATATGGTAAAAATATTATTAAGTAAAATTGGCATTATCGAATTTCTCGGACGCGTTTTTGCTAGAATTTATTTTTTTTTATAGAAACCAGACAACCTTTTTCTAAACAAAGGAACATTTTAGTATCATCTAGAAAAAATGTGAAACTTGCCTATTAAACTAATTTCTCTTGGGTTTAGGAGTGCATTTACGCTACACCTTAGGGGTCGGGCGAAAGGACGCAGAGACGGTGGGCGGAGACTAACAAACTCCCACTACCACAATTTTCGTATAGCCGCCTTTAAAAAATTTATTTTATTTAGGTTCTTCCAAATTCGGTGTATTGATGCGATGTTTTTTCCGATTGCAAGCCTACAGGAGATAACGTTTTTCGGAACTTTTTTTCACTTAAATGACAAAAATTTAACACCATTTTAAAGGTAAGGAAATAATCTACGCCTCTGCTGTAACGGATTTTTAAAATTTTCTTAAGTATTCTAAACATAACCGATTTTAGGGTGACTTTCCTCAAGGAAATATTAAAAACAAACCAAAATTTTAAAAAAACTATTACAGCAGAAGCCTAGATTTAAGTGTTGGTTTTCATATAGTTTTTGAAAATTATCGATAACTTATACTGTTTTTAAGAAAAACATTATGCCCCAAACCCCAAATTGGATCCAATTTTCGCGGCGCGAATGGACTCTTAATCTTAAGTTTTTGTTTACAGACGCAACTGTCAATGTGACTTCACCGTGTAACAACCGGCAGTTTGAAATTTATATAAAATATAAATAAAATAATTAAAGTATATACTTACCTTGACTTAATGCAGCCAGGCCAAAAAATGTCTCGATTCAGCAACCAAGCAATTACCCTGGCCCGAATCAGGCTATGTCAAGAAGCTCTTTAAACACGCCACAGGAATGAACACACAAATTTTAATGAATAATGAAAGCAAATATACAACCCGGATTATATGGTACGGGGGTTAGTGACGGAATTTTCACAAAAAAGTTTTGTAATGAAGGGGCTCTGGTAACACTGTCAAAAAATTGCCAGAAATTAATTTTTTTAGAGATTTTGGAAAAACCAACAATTCTAAAGATTGTTTCTAATTATTTTTGACTTCATTCTAAGATAATTTCCAACGTTTCGGTTTTCATAATAAACTTATCATATTTCTGGTAAGAACCTTATATTTTTTAAGGTCATTTAATTTCTGAAAGCAGCCACACTCGATACTCAAGTTAAGAGCAAATAAAGTAAAGTGTGTTTTACGTTAGTTTCGCAATCAAGCTGTGTCTGCAATATAAAGCAAGGCAAAATGAGACTTCTGCGTAGTACATTACAACTAACCTAAAAGATATTTCATAAATAGGTAAATTTATACTTTGAATTTATCACTACAATCATAATTAACTATAAATTAACAACAAAAAATGGGTAAAATAACAAAAAATTTAATAAACATGGCAAGTTTGAAGGTAATTGCCATTCTGTTTTTATTAAAAAAAAATTGGTGTTTGTTCTACCAACGACCATGAGACTTAAACTTATTATAAATACAGGGTGTCCTAACTCTATTTTACACTAAATATCTTTGCTCCCGTACATGATAAAAAAAAACTTAAAATAAAAAATGTGTGTTTGGTAACGCCAATTTTATGGTAAATATACAGGGTTATGGTAAAAAAAAAACAAAGTTTTCATTGTTAAGTACATTTTTTTTAAATGAAAATCCCTGTATAATTTGCCAAATACCAAATACTTTTTCTGGACACCCTGTGCAAAATTTAGACGCAATTTCTCAAAATAAGAACAAATTATGTGTAACTAACCTTTTCTAGTACTTCCAAAAAAGGTGTATTATATATACAGTGCTTTCATTTCAAAACGAAAAAAAAAAAAAAAAAAAAAATTTTTAAAAAAAAAAAACTCACTTTGATATGTCAAATGGCAACCCCCATAGTGTGACACATCATTGTAAGCGGATGAAATTTGCTTCCCAAAATACAAAAAAAACTTTAAATCGATGGACGTAGAAGCGACTTAGAAGAAAAAAAAGTGTTTAATTAGTTTATCGTGTTCAAATAATTTTTTTATAAATGCTAAAAAATTTCGCCGTTATTGGCGAGACAAGCTTGTTTTGAAATTCCTCGCAGACTTTTTTAGTGTGCATTCATTCCAATTATTATTTTTTGTGTTACCTGCACAGCAAAACACTGCAATAGCACAAAATTTTTTAAGACGTTTAGGAACCAGTTAAATATTACTTTGATTGTCATTTTGACATCTTATTTAAAATTAAGAATCTTGATTTTAAAATGGTGTATACCTAGCAGAGAAAAAATAATTTTCCTATATGGGGCTGAAGATCGATGCGCGCGTAGAACCGCCAGAGTATTAATGAGAGGCATCAAAATAAAAACGTGGGGCATAAATATGTAATGGAATTGGGTTAAGTTTGAAGAAACTGGATCTGTATGCAACAAGAAAATTAATGAAAGGGTTTTAGACGAAGCACCCCGGGGTTGAGGTACTAGGCAGTTCGCAATAGATCCGACGTTGTCTATTCCAAAAGTTTCTAAGCTGACCAATATTTCTACGGGTTCCGTGCACAAAATTTTGAAAAAGAATAATTTTTTTCCATACAAAATACAAATTCTTCATAAACCCCCAAAAGACGATTATGATAGAATAGAATTTTGCGAATCAATGTGCCAGCATTGAGGGAACCCCCTCATTTGATCAAAAATATCTGCTTTTCTGACAAACCCCAACTTTTTTTTTTTGGGGAATTCTTAATAGACATAACTGCAGATATTTGGGGATAATGAAAATCCGAATATTTCAGGAAAGACATACTAAATTTTCCCAGAGAAGATCAACGTTTGGGCAGGTATTTAGGGAAAACGAAATTATCGGGCCATTCTTTCTGGAAGAAAATTTAACTGGGCAACTGTATCTAACCTTTTGGGGAAAATGCGATATACCCTTCTATCGTCCAATCTTTGGAAAATAGGTGGATAAAAAGGGGGTGCTTGGAACTCAGTGAAAATTTTCTTTCCGAAGATGGAGCCCCCCCCCACTATTTTTTAGCAGTTGAGGGGTAATGAACATTTCCCGGCCATGGATAGGCAGACGAGGTCCATGAAGGCCAACGGTCTCTGACTTAATCCTCTAGTTTTTTCCTCTGGGGTTTTTAAAAAAAGTAAAGTGTACAAAACGCCACCTGCAAATTTTAAAAGAACTTAAATGTAGAATTCCCCCTTGAAATGCAGAGGTATTCCAGACAAACTTTCGCCAACGTTCGCGGAATTTCAAAACAGACTTTATTATTGTCTAATAACGGCGCACTTTTGAGCATTTGATAAAATAAATTACTTGAACACAAAAAACCAATTAACACACTTTTTACTTCTAAGTCGCTTCTCGTCCATCGATTTAAAGTTTCTTAGTACTGTTGGATAGCAAATTTCATGCCGCTTACAATGATGTGTCGCACTATGGGGGTTCCATTTGACATATAAAATTCGGGGTTGGAGGGCCATAAAATTTTAAAAAAAATTTCTTCCCCCTTTTACAAATGCTGCTTTGTTTTTTGGGGGTTTTTTTTTTAAAATATTTATTTTTTTAAATAAAGTGTTTTTTATAAAATATATATTTATATATTATAATATATTTATTATTATATTATATATATAATTTTTATATAATATAATTATTATATATATAATTTTTTTTTAAATATTTTTTTTTTTTTTTTTTTTTTTTTAAAAATTTAAAATAAAAAAAAAAAAAAAAATTTTTATAAAATTAAAATTTTTTTTTTTTTTTTTTTTTTTTTTTTTTTTTTTTTTTTTTTTTTTTTTTTTTTTTTTTTTTTTTTTTAAAAAAAAAAAAAAAAAAAAAAAAAAAAAAAAAAAAAAAAAAAAAAAAAAAAAAAATATAATATATATATTATATATATATATATATATTTATTATTATATTATATATATATTTATAAAATAAAATATATATATATATAAAAAAACCCCCCTGTCTTCCCTTATTTTAACATGAGGTATAGCGAAGCGACTACTTCGTCAAAATTAACTTATAATATATTATTTTTAAACTAGAAATACAAGTAAAAAAAAAAAACACTAACTCTTACCTCCGTCGCATATAATACATCTAAAATTTTCTGAATTAGTGGGTTGTTGTCTTCACATTCTTGACACATAACCTCGATATCTCTAAGTTTTCCAAAGTAAAAATCTCGTTCTTTTTCCAGACCTTCGACAGTCAACTAAAAAAATAAATAAATAAAATCAGTGAAGGTTTAAAATTTCACAAGGTGCAAAAATGCTTCTTGTGAGTTGCCACCTTTCATTCAATAGCACTGTACAATTGTACCACACAATTACTAAGTACCACAAGGAAGGTTTAAGTATGATCAGAACTTTTATATTTAAAATTAAATGGCTGGCTCTAGCAGCAATTTTGCCTTAAGGTAGTTGTATCGCGACAGTCGTATTAAAAAGTTTACGCTAGAGTACACAATACAGTCAGTCAGCCGTTGCAAAGTGGGAGGGAGCGTCACTGTGTCAGCCAAATAACTCTACAGCTCATATAATTCAACAACAAACTCTCAATACCACAATTTTTATATGGCCGCATTAAAAATATTATATTTTATTTAGGTTCTTCCAAATTCAGTGTATCGATGCGATGTTGTTTCCGATTGGAAGCCTGCAGGAGATAACGTTTTTCGGTAACTATTATTTACTTAAATGACATAAATTATACACTATTTTAAAGGTAAGGAAATAATCTATGCCTCTGCTGTAACGGATTTTTAAAATATAAGTCGAGTTAAGAAAAAATAGTATCTCTACATAACCGATTTTGGGGTGACTTTCATTCAAGGAAATATTAGAAACTAAATCCAAATTTAAAAAACTATTACAGCAGAAGCCTAGATTTAAGTGTTGGCTTTCATATAGTTTTTGAAAATTATCGATAACTTATACTGTTTTTAAAAAAAGAAAAAAACAAAACTTAAAAGCCCAAAATCCCGAAAGCAAGAAATCAGTATAATCAGACCATCTCAGATGCAAAAGACCGTTTAACAATCGAATAAAAGATAAAGTTCTCTCTTTCTCAAATGGGGAGTAAAGCTTTTTTGGTCCTTTGCCAAAAAATATTAGTCAGAACTTTTGACAAATTCTTTTCCACCCCTAATCTCTGAAGATGGAATTGTCTCTACCTCCAAAGGAAAAGCAACTATTTTTTGCCAAACAATTTGTTGCCAATTTACGCGATCCCCTTTAACCCCTCTCCAACGTTGTCCCTGCCATAAAATGTCCGATATTTTTTAAAGTCAAACAGATCAAACCCATTTTTTGGCTGTTTCTCCCTCTTTTAAACAAAAATGCCCGGCTATGGAAACCACAATCGGCCCTTTAAAATTCTTCCCGGGCATTTTTCCCGAGAGTTGGAAAGCTGCACTGTGCAACCTGTCCCCAAAAAAGGATCCAAAAGTCTTCCTTCTAACTATAGACCTATATCTCTTCTTTCAGTTGTTTGCAAGGTAATGGAAAAATTCATTAACTCCCAAATCTTAAAGTATCTGGAAAAACATAAGATCTTACATGATAGACAATATGGATTCCGTCACAGTAGATCCAAGCTGATCTTCTTTCCTTTGTCTTACGCAACTGGAACAATTACCTTGAGTTTTTTGGTGAATCCCAGATCGTTGCTCTTGACATACCCAAAGCTTTTGATCAGGTGTGGCATGATGGGCTTTTAACAAACTTCCTTCTTATGGTGTTCCGCCTAAGCTTTGTTCTTGGTTCTTCAGTTTCCTTTCTAATCGACGTATATCAGTTAGTGTAGATGGTCATTCCTCCAGCTTCTCCAAATAAATGATGGGGTGCCCCAGGGCTCAGTGCTGGCACCCACGCTGTTTCTTCTACACATTAACGATCTTCTCTTCCACAATCAATCCATTCTATAGTTTTGCTGACGATAGTACCCTCCACTCTAGTATTCAATTTCTTAAGCCACCTGTAATTCTGATTTCGAAAACAAGCGCAGGTCAATGCAGATATCTCTTTCACAAGACCTCAAACTTATCTTGGATTGGGGCCCAAAAATCGTGTTCAGTTTAATGCCTCAAAAACACAGTCATGTTCGCTGTCGCGAAAAAGTCTGCGAATGTTCATCCCTACATAGAGCGGCCAAGTTCTGCAAGAACAAGAGTCGTTTAATCTAGTCGGCGTTACTTTTGAGAATAACCTCAACTGGCACAAACACATTTCATCCATAGCTCGCAGCTTCAAAAAAGATTGGATTCCTCTTTCGAGCCAGAAAATATTTCTCTTCTTCCAATCTGTACATCTGTATGTATCCCAAATCAGACCCTCTTTGGAATATTGTTCTCATGTCTGGGGAATGGCGTCCCCTACAACACTTAGCCTTCTGGACTCCATTCAAAAAGAGCTGTTGGGTCTTATTAATGATCCAACGCTCACAGAAAGGCTTCCTCTTCTTGCCCATCGTCGAGCTGTAGGGGATCTGTCGCTCTTCTATAGGTATTTTCATGGCTTCTGCTCAGAGGAATTGGCCAGTATTATTCCTTCTCTGGCAGCTCCCAACAGAGCAACACGTAGTGCAACTTTTATGCATCCTTTTACAGTTCAGTTAGAAAGGCCCCGAACTTCCCGCTTTCTTCGTTCCTTTATTCCTAGAGTGTCAAGACTATGGAACCTGCTGCCCGAAGAAGTTTTTCCTTCTCCTCCCAATCTCCAAAAATTTAAGTCCCGTGTGAACAAACTCCCTCTCACCACACTGAAGACACCCACGGTACGTTAGTACTTAGGCATCAGCCTTCGTGGACTGTCCCAAGATAAAAAAAAATTAAAAAAAAATATTGGATCCAATTCTCGCGGCGCGATAAACTTTTAAAGCGTATTTCTTTTAAATGTTTGTCTTCCATTTGCCTATTGATTTCTCTCATTGGAATTTTGATTTGGGTTTTTATTTTTCGGAAATTTGTCTCCAAACCTTGATTTTTATGGAAAAAAAAAGAATTTTTGGCGCAAAAATGATCAAGATTAGATACGTTTTTTGCTCAAAATCTTCCTCTTGATGAGCCCCAAAAACTGCCTAAATGGGTTCCAAATTTTTGTAATTCCCTCAAATGGCCATAATCTTGAATTTTTTATGCAAAAGGTACTTTTACTCATAAATCGTGCAAGAAAAATTTGATTCAACAAAAATTGTTCAGAATCATTTAAAGAATAAGGAAATTTTAAAAATTTCTTTTTTTAAAAATAGAAAAACTTTAAAATGTATGCAAAAAAATGTATAACTTTTTTCTAGATTTCTGCAGACATGGTCTTTTAGCATTTATTAAGTTGAAGATCCTAAAGACTTTTTAATCTAAAATTTTTTTTAGAGCTGACACATTTTTCGGTAAAATATTGGTCATATTATTTATTAATAAATACCCGTTATGTCGAAAATGGTCGCTTTTACAAAAAAATATTTTTTGCACAAAAAGTATTTAGTGTCATTTAGGAATATAGGTGATTTTTTTCAGAATTTTTGCAAAAGTCTTAAAAAATTTTCCATTTAGCCAATTTTCTAGAAGTCCAAAAGTGTATCTAAAAATTTTGAAAGATTTCTTGAATGATTCTAAACAATTTTTAAAGAATCAAATTTTTCCTGCACGTTTTATGAGTCTGTTCCATTGCGTCGTTACTCCTAAGCCCACAAATTTTTGCTCTGACTGTACTATTTTCAACCAATCCCGTACGACTAACTGATCATTTGTAAAATCTGGCAACTACGTTTTCCAAAAACAATCAGTAAAGTCTGACGCATGCGCACTGTAGACTTTATTCGCGGGTTAAATACATGCGTTGTTGTCAGATTGTTTTTAGTGTATTACTTCCACGAGTTCAATGCGATCAATTTGTCATTAGTTATTAATTAGTATTTCAAAAACTGTATTGTAACAATTAATAAGACTAATTTTTAAAAAATCCTTAGTTGTTGTTTAATATTAGTTTAGTTTTTCATATACATCGTAAAAAAAGGTTGAGTTAAAATTACATATGTCAGTAGTATTTTGATCATTCCGTATAGTACAATGTATAAAAGCCCCAAAAACACCATCTTTGCAATTAAATATCAATCAGAACTGCATTGTTTATAAATTTCATTTTGGTATAGCTTTCAAAAAAATCCCAAGAATGCCTTTCGTGATACAACTACCTAACTTTTTTACCGTTTTTAAATTCTTGCTCTAACTCACCTTATATTCGGAGATTTGATTAGATAGATCTTCTATTTTTCCCGTCAAATCGCCCGCATTTCTATTAGGCGCAGGTCTGGCTGGGGCAACTGTCCTAACGGGAGCAGCTTTAGGCACTAGAAATTAGTTCACGTTAAGATTATATTACTTATGCAGGGTAAATCAAAGTTAGGAATTCGGTCAAGTAAGGCGTTCCATCGCCAACAAAAATTATCGTATATTTATAATTATGATAACCATGGTAGAAACATATCAACGCTTTAAAATATGTGTCGTAATTTTTTCTTTACCGTAACGACACACCAAACCTACATTTTTTAAAATGGTATACTCCGTGTATTGAATAAAATATGGTTTAATCTAAAATTTCTAGTTCTGCAATATATATACCTAGTGTGTAACCTCACTTTTTAGCCATCTCATTTGCTCTTATATCCTAAGACACGTGAATTTTTACACACAATATCTCACAAACTGTTAAGTTGGGCATAGAAATAGTTTAACATATTTAAATGGGTGACTCCTTTAACAGTGTAGAGTCACAATTAATATTTTTTTTAAGATTTGCACTTGTTTTACGTAAAATTCTAATTTTTCGATCCTCACACGTCTCCCCATTTTGTAACCTACCTAAGAGACAGTAAAAGTAATACCGAGAATGCGATGTTACAAACAACGTTGTGTACAGCGTTGCCATAAATTTAACCTGACCAGAATAAATTGATACTACTAAAATTAATTAAAGATAAAATCGTTACACTAAATGTTCAATAGTAAATATTGTAGAAACTCTTACAGCGTTGTTTTTTTTTCGATGCGTTAAACTAAACCACAAAAGGTAAAAAATCCCACGGAATACTAATATTCTTAGCAATAAACAGATTTTAATTTGAGGCAACAATCCTTTGTCTTAGTAAAAAGCCACCTTTCCTATCTCAAGTCGGACCGACATGCAAGTGTTCCAAAGGGTCTTCTTTTTGTGTCTATTAAACAGCACAAAGAAAGTAAGGAGCGCACTGAGATGTCAGTCGAGCAGTATAGCTCGAAGAATCAGACAAGCTCAAAGACTGAGCCAAACTGTGCAGGAGTAAAGCATCAAAATGCATTTGATAAGTATGGAAAATACCCTTAAACAGGATACGTATCACGTTGCAGAACTTATAGTTTATAAAATAATTGAGCAAAGGAAAGGTTTACCTGATTTATGGCAAAAGTAAAGTTTATTTAAAGTATACATCTAAACAATTTTTTTTAAATAAAAGTCAGTTTGTGTGAATGGTAATTTTTTATTAAAAAAATAAGGCGACAGCAACGCATGGATAAGAAGCATGTAAAGGAAAAAGTAGTATAATTTGGCGACCTTGTCTCAAATTTTTGAAATCCAGCAAATGTTATTTTGGACTTTCACTACTCGCAGCTGTGTCTGACATCAACAGTAGAGGATGAACAAGAAATTTAAAGACCTGATACAAAAAGGTCGGTGGTTAGTGGTTATTCCCTATCTCAGCAATATATGCTGGTCCACAATTTTTATTTAAAATACTTTCCTAAAACCCTATATATTATGCAGTTTAACTTTCAGTTTTCAGGAAAACAAATAACATTAACAACAAATAAAACATGTAAGTTTGGTGAATCATTATTTTACAGAGCCCTGTAATCCAAATAGGTGTTTTGAAATTGTTTTTTTTTTCACGGTTAACATATTTTATGTAGACACCATGATATACCAACTGATAAATTACGCCATTAATGACCAAATTCATAACTTTTACTCACCCAAATAAAATAGGAGACTACTATTCATCTCTTGATACTTTTTATATTGTAAGAAATGTAAAATATATACTAGATCACAGTAAACCATAAGAAAAAATATTATTACCAGCCAACTGAAACTTCGGGCTTCATTGTGAATTATGTTTATTACTCGAAAAAAAAATAGTTTTCTTAAAATATAAACTTTTGAAAGGAGTACTGAAAAATTGACGCATGATAATTGTGCAAAGGACAGCTTGTTGGTAATAAATTTTTATATTCTCATTAATTTAACATATTACGGTTGACGCGTCAATTTTGTAGGACACATATTTTTTTCGATTATTGGATTTAATTATCTTTTCATTAAACTACAAAAGAAATGGCTCCTTATAAATGTTTTAAAAAATCAGCAATTCGACAGGTTCAGCGTCTAAATGCTTGAAAATTCCGCCATACGCCAATTTTGAGCCCGTTGTCAATATTTTTTTTTTCTTATGCTGTATTGTGATTTATACTTATTTGTATACGTTTAATAAGCATCTAACATAAATTTATCAAGAGATGAACATATAATATCTAGGATTATATCTAAGTTGCAGCTAGTGTGCAGTGGCAAAAGCGATGGAGTGAATTGGTGATGAAATAACCACGACGTCATACAAAACAAAGCGTAAAACAAGACAAAAGAATGAAAAACGAAAAAGAAATATGTCGTTATTATGGATTGAATTTTGGAATACATTTGAAATTACTGGTATTACGAATTACATCAAGGTGTCGTTAATAAACAATAAGAGTACGCAATTGATACAATTTTCATTATATAAAACCGTATCAGTGATACGAAATCATATATGCGCTTGCGTATAATTGAAAAAAATCAAATTAAACGTCACCTTGGTGCAGTGTCACTTGACAACAAGTACAGGGAACAATTTAACTTTAGAATATTTTAACTGTAATTTATTGCTTATAGTTAACATTACTCTTGGTAGTTTGTAACGTAAAGAAAATTTGTTTGTCAGACTTGCATGTTTTGGTTGGTAATTTACTTATTTTTTGATAAGTCTACATATTGTTATTATCTTATTTGTACACATGCTAATATATGGGTGCTCTACACATAGGTAGCTGTGTATTTAAATCTAAAATACAGACAATGTAAAAAATTCAAGCGCGAGGCAAGTAAACACCATAAAGTGTAATACCATTACGAACTGCCTTCTCTGAAATGCAACAAAGAGAAGACCTGTTCACGCCTTGTTTAATGTTTTGACGTACTGTATTTTAGATTTAGAATGTACTCTAGTATAATTGGCCTTAATAAAGAATATTAAATAAATAACTATCAGTGCTAAACGACAATTAAAGCACAGTAACGAAACCAAGACAAAAAATGCAAGTCTATTAAAAATATACACTCCCCGGCACAAAACTCCGCCCCCTAAAATTTTCGATTAAGTTTGATGATTTACAGCTTTTTTATTTGCGTTCCGATCTTTATGATGTTTTTATCAGTTTGAAGATACATGTATTGATATTGCTTTTAATTATTTCTGGTTTAATGAAAGTCAACTTCTTTTTGCACATTGTATTTTGTTAATCTTTAAAACATCCTGTGGAAAAATTGACCACAACTAACCACAACTCTTTTCAATTCGTCCCATAAATGCTCAATCGGATCAGAATCAGATCTCAGACTGGCTGCATGTGGACCATTCCAATCTTCTCCACCCAACCGCATTAGGATACTCATTTACCACTTTGGAACATGAGCTCTAGTGTTATCGTACATCAATAATAAATTGGTTCCCAATGAAAGCCCAAATGGAACCACCACATCTTGGAGAACGTGTTCAATGTAACGATGGGCGATTAGAGCTCCACTTTCAATGCCACCCCCGTTTAATTTTTATCGACATACTAGTCGACATATTCATTTTTTATGAGTGTTTATTCAAAATTGTACAGCTCTAACAAGAGAAGAGATAATTGGATAATTCAAAAACCAAAATCTTAGGGATACCTCTAAGATGATAATAAAGGACCTTTAAACAAAATTAGCTATCTCAATTTTTCCACAGGGTGTTTTAGAGTTAGGACAAAATACTAAGTTTTTATTCACTCACTTATAATACCATACCATACCATAAGCAAAAAGTGGGTATTATCAAATAATAAAAAACTGATAAAAACATCTTGTAAATCGGCAAGGAAACAAAAAAGTTATAAATCGTCAAATTGAAACAATAGATTTTAGGCAGTGGAATTTTGTGACGGAGAGAGTATTTGAAAATGAACACATTTTACACCTCCAGCAAAACTGTAGTTTATTAAATATAAATCTCTTCAATTGTGGCTGCAACATAGTTTAATTAAAAACTAAAAATATGTAGTTTTGACGCACAACACACAGAGTGAGTTGACAAACCACAAGTGAAGTAAGTCTACCTACAAGCAGATAACTTTTGAGAAACTGTTTAAAAAATTGTTAGTCAGGTATATAAGTATTATATATTCGCAAACCAGATCGGTTTTTACCACACCTAAACTTTCAATACGTTTTGTTCTTTTTTATCTTTCTCACCGGGTATTGTTCTACGTAGAACGACAACCGATAGCCGGTCAGTCATGCAAACATCAATTGCGAGATTTACGGCCGAGTGATGATCGCGTTGTTAAATTTAGCAATGGAGTTAGCAATTGTTAAAAGTTAACAACGGTTTAGAATGTTTAACAAAATGTCAGATTTTGACAGATTGCCTACTAAAATCATTAAAGAACACTCACAATGACGTTTTGTTAAACATTCTAAACCGTTGTTAACTTTTAACAATTGCTAAGTCCATTGCTAAATTTAACAACGCGATCGTCTTTCCACAGTTAATATAACAATAAAAAAAAACGGCCTTTCAGTTTTACAAATATTTCAGATTTGTAAATACATTCATACAGTATATACTTAGATAGGATTTACAAAATGACAAATGAACCAAAAGGGAAAAAGTGAGATAAAGCGAAATATCTTGCTGTGGTGTGGTAATAGTTTTGACCTGATCTTGACCAGAATTATTTGCCAGACAAGATCAGGTAAAAACTAACACCACACCACAGCAAGCCGCAACACCTTTACGGATTACCGAAGATTCTTAAAACTGACATACCACTCCGACCAATCACCAGTTCCAGAGATTCTTCAACTAGTGAGTTAGCCAAGTTTTTACTAAACATAATCCAACCATTAGTGGGTAAGACGCCATCTTTTGTTAAAAATTCTGCACATTTTGTTGACATTATCAAAAAGTTGGAGATAACACCAAATGTCTTTTTTTGTAAGTTTTGATGTTGAGAGATTGTACACCAATGTTCCCTGGGGAGTCATTAAGCATTATCACGGCCAAATTGGAGGTTGACCAATCCTTAGCAGAAAGAACCACACTGCCGTTAAATGGAGTTGTGGATCTGTTGGATTGCTGTCTACGTAATTCCTACTTTCAAGTTAAAGATAGGTTTTACGCCTAGGATGATGGCCATCCAATGTTCACCTCTCTCTCCAATTGTAGCTAATATATACATGGAATGGTTTGAAACCTATGTAATTGAGAAAGCACAGGTCAAGCCCAAAGTTTGGTTGCGATATGTTGATAACACCTTCATTATCTGAAAAGAGTAAGGAACAACTAAAATCCGTTTCTCGATGTATTGAGGCGATCCGGAAATTCAGTTGAAACATCAGTATATAGAAAACCAACACACACCGGACAATACTTGAATTTCGAGTCTAATCATTCTGGCGCAACGAAAGAAGATATAATCAAAACACTCTATAATCCATAACAATATGTAGCACTGACATTTTGTTAAATAAAGAAGCTGATAATATTAAGGTAGACCTGCGACAGAACGGTTACACGGAAACCCTTGTTCAAAGAATAATTTCAAACTTTTGAAATAAAAAACAGGTTATACATACAAATTAACAGCAAAAAATGAAGATCCTTACTATACCTTAATGCGAGGAATTTCTGAAAAAATTAGAAGAATTGCAAGGAAATACGATATCAAAACAACATTCCCTTCCCGCAACACCCTCAGAAATTTTCTTACTAAAACAAAACCGAGTACTTTGAATGCGGGAAAAGGAGTAGTTTATCAAATACCCTGTGAATATGGTGATCTATATATTGGTGAGACAAAGAGACCTTTAGAAGTTAGAATTAAGGAACATCAAAAACATACTCGAATGGTCAAGACTGACAGGTCAGGTGTTGCGGAACATGCTTGGTCTAAACATCATAATATTAATTGGAAAGAAGTTGGTATTATTCTTAGAGAATCCCACTAAAAGAACGAAAGTTTAAAGAAGCTGCTATTATAATAACAATTCCCATGTTTATAGTAAGAAGCCAAGTTTAGATATCCACAACATTTGGTAACCTCCGCTCACTAACAGAAAAGAAGTCAAGCTCAGTAGACCATAAAAATGGGCAGCATGCATCAGTGACCCGGTTAGGATATATAAGGCATAGTCATAGGCTTAGATATTTAGTATTCACTTGAAAACGATCAGAAATACTTACTGTTCGAAACGTTGTGAAAAAAATAAATAAAGACAATGAAAGTCCAAGAAGAAGTTTTTATTCAGTTAATAATTTAATTTAATTATATAAGTATATCACGATTGTTCTGCACTTCTTGCAAATCCTATTACTTTACAAGCAAAAACTTTTATTATGAGTAACTTTTTTTCGTATCTTTACCGTTTTGGTTCATTAAATTTATCCCCTTGCAACCCCTATTCACGGACATACTGTATACTACTCTTAGTGTCACACAATGCGGTGCTCAGAAAGTATCAAGACTCTTGTGTAAGTGTAAGGTAAGTGTATTTGTGTTAATTATTTCTTTTTCATTAATTAAAAAAGATAAATAAATAAAATATCTACTCGTTTAGTTTACCCCAAATTTTTTAATCCTATCTGTCACAATGTAAGAATGAGATCTTAGCAAGAAGAGGAAATAAATACTCTTTGATTGGTACGAGAGTTAGAGTTGATGTTTAAAACAAACAGTTCAAACACTGGTCGCAGTCAAGTTTTAAAACCGGCTCCACATACTGGGGCAAATACTATCCTTAATTACGCTGGTACAGTTTATGGACTAATATAACAGAGATTGGGTCAATATTGGCCCGCAAGTTGGGCCCAATGTTGAAGATACTCAGTCGTATTTGGGTTTTTTGACAAAACATCATAGGCTGTTTAAGCCAATATTGGCATACCTTGCCTTATGTTGGCCATATTATCCACCAGCTTTTTCTACAAATCTCCTTATTTCTACTGTTAAAGCAGTAATATATTAATTACATATTACTTGTCTTGTTTTAATAAAAAAACCCTAGCTTCCATTAGAGGCCCACCCAAAATTGTTATCACGGACACATCCAAGCACTTTAAGGTGCAAAACGACGAAGTATCCATAATCAGTTTTTAAAAGGGCCTTTTTTTGACTCCACTATGTGTGTACTTTAACCATCGCAGATCATCTTACGCGAACGATTTAAAAAAAAAGGACTTCAGGAATCACCCCACATCGTGGGAAACGTTTTTGCAGCACTTTTAGATGGCAGGATCAATTTTTCTTTGGTTTTTGGTATTTTGCGCCTACAGTGGCCGTTTCCCGAAAAAAGCTGTAGTCATGTGATCACTTCACAAAGACCAAAACAAAAGTCACAAACAAGAGTCAATCTCGGCCAATGTGTCGAGCCTGCTTCAAAATGCATTTAATTCATTTTTGTTAAAAACCACCATTAATAATACAGACCACAAATTAAAATATCCCCTTTGCTCAAAATGAACTTTTTTATATCCATTTATTTTACTAGATACCTTATTTTTATAGCTATCGGGGTCTCGTACACTTAAAATTTTGAAAGCTAAATGTGAAGAAAAAAATAATTGATTAAGAAAATTAAGCGTTTTTACAGCATCTTATGAAACGACAGTGTATTGAGATGTGAGTATGTAAGTCTTAAGCAAGTAGCAACTTTCTAAACACTACTGACCATACTTAAAATATTACTTACCAGCAAAACTTATCAAAGTGTTAATTGTAAAAAACATTAATACATACAAACTGAGCACCCTGTATAAGTATGGTCAGTAGTGCCTCAACAAGTCCTGATATTTTCTAACCACCACCTTGTATTTAACCTATTTCGTTTATAGTTGACCATACATTTTTTTTAATTAAAAAAAATAGTAAAATTTTTATTAAGTTTCTCTTTGAATGGTCAACCTCACTCAATCTCTTTCTCTCATCGCCAGCTACTCTCTCTCTCACTCTTAACCACTGATGACGTACTGGCACGCGCTCGCCCCACTGGTTTCGCAGGCGCCTTCGCAGGTGAAGCTGGCTGCGCGATCCCCGCCTTCCTCATCATTCCTTGGCCTTTGGGTGCGTTGGCGCCTCCGTTACCCATCTGCTCGCCTCCTCTGGCGGCCAAAGCGTCGTACTCGGTTCCTCTGTAGTTGGCGTCAAAGAACTTTTTGAACCATTGCAGAAATTCAAAATTGTCCTGGAAGCGACCTTTCACCAACTTGTCGATGGGGACTATCTAGAATTTTGTGAAGTTATGATAGAGGTGAATGTGTAGTGTTGTCTCTTATACCTTTGAGTGTGAATCAGGAAACATAAAATGGTCTGGTTGATTGTCTTGACAAACCACATAGAGGCATATGGGTCGAAAAGATGAGAGTTTTAAAGAAATAAAAGGATACTATGTACATAATATTAAATAAAAATATTGAAAAGCAATAGGACAAGGTAATGCAGTGGGAGAAGCCAAGTCCATACATTAAAAGACGCGATGTCTCGATCTTAACGGGCATCTAACGTTGCCAAAGTGGGTTTTTAAACTGAATTATTTTTTTCTTTAATTTTAAGGATAAAAACTAGATATTGATATAAAAAACTTTCTCATTTTAACGACACCATAATAAGAATAATAAGTATTATTATTATTATTGCACAAATCCCAATACAAATGCTTAGGCAAACGTTTTGCCATTTATTATTTCGTCACGTTACAAATTATGACCCGTTAAGCAACTTTTAGCTTAGTATGTGCGCATGCTCACTTTTTGGTTTTTGTAAATTGCTCAATTTTTTTTTCATGTAAGATTTACGACAGGCGCCATTTTTCCTACAGTTTCCTGGCTACTTTGGTGAAGATATAGTAATTTAAAGTCCCAACACTAAACTAATTTGACAGTATTTAATTAGCTTATATAGTGTGTAAAAAGTATAATGCTCACAAAAAGGGCTATAGTGATGCTAAAACATGTCAAAAAGTTTATATGACATATGTGTCAAAACTTGACAGATTTTTGTCTAAACAATATCAAAGTTACAAACTTTCGTTTTAATCGCTGATCAGTAGATAAACTAAGTTTTAAATGTTTCAATCTACAAATTAAAAAAAAAATCCCCAGTTAAAAATTAAAAAAACATTTGGCAACAGCGTTACCCAAAAATAGTGCGTTGTGCCTTCTGGTGCCGATATGTTTGTTCTTTGTAGGTCAAAATGTTTTTTAAATCGGGAAAATATGCCGATATATTATTCATTTACGGCGAAGCAAACCAAAATGCTAATCTAGCAGTTCAAATTTACCGTGAAAGATTTCCACGACGGCTATATCCATTTAGGCCCAACCGCTGTGTTCACACATCGTTGTTGTGGTTAGGCCCAGTAGGATCTTTTGGAACATGCGCTAGAGTTGCTGGTTATCGGCAACTCTTTTGGCCAGCATATGGAACGGGATCCAAAGCTAAGATGAACACGAGGCTTTAACTCAAGGTGTTAGCATACCGTGCTGATGAGTGAATGACATCCTGTGCCTTAAACAGGTGTCTCCAACGGTGCCTCTGAGATACAGGGCCACCTCTCAGAGCATTCAGCCTTACTGCGGTAATGCAGGGCTCTGCCGTGGTGGACTATTACTTCCTTGCTCCAAACAGAAAGCGGACAGAACCACTTTCATAGGAAAAAGTGACAAAGGTGCTGACCGAAACGGATAAATCCGTTTCGAGAGGTGTCACAAGCAGATAGGTGCCGACCGAAACGGGTGAATCCGTTTCGTAAGGTGCCCTGAAGTCACCGGCGCCTGGTTAAATGGGGAAGGACAAATTTCCCCGAACAAACAGGTGCTTAGGAAGGGTTACCTGAATCCAAACAGAAGGCGGATAGAACCGCCTTTATAGGACAAAGGGTTCCCTGGCTTTAAACAGAAAGCGGATAGGACCGTTTTCATAGGATAAGGTCGGAGATGCGGCCTCAAAAAGAACATCTGGTTCTTGTAACAAGGACCTGGTAGCTACCCACGTCACTAGACCGGGAGAGGAGGGCATGATGGATCTAATCGTCTGCTCGTCATACTCTCTAGGAGACAGGGGCACCAGAACACATTGTGCTCGTGTCCGGTAGCGACACGAGTAAGAGGAGATGTAAGAACTCTCTCCCAATCTGGTATCGGATTCATTAGAAGTCCGATCCTATTGGGAGAAATATAAAAAGGTGTGAGCCACAATAGACCGAGCGGTCGCAGTGGAGGGCGTAAAAAGTCCACTCACTTTAAACCTACCTACCTACCTATCTATTTAGGACAACCATAGCGCAGGCGTACCAAAGAGTTTTGAAAACGGGATGTGTGCAACCGAGAAATCTTATTTTTCAAGCAAAATAAAAAAGTGCTGTTTTAAACCAAAATAATTTGTGTTCTTAAAATGAATATTTAGCTTAATTTTGTGGTAAGTACACTTTTATGTAAATAAACATATCTTTTAAAAAAAATGTAAATATATAAAACCTTGCAATAACGTTCCACGTTCAAGTGATGAAGCAAGCGCGTTGTTGCCAGATTGTTTTAAATTTGAAAAGCCATATTTCGAAAACAATTAGCTTTTGACCCATGTGTCTTTGGCTTTTTTGACTTGTTTTGAGCTCCACTACCGCCCATTAAAATCGTAAGCATCATATTGCAGTAATTTTTAAAAAACAAAAAGAGCGCATACGTAGGTAGAAAAATATCAGCAAGAAATCTACACAAATTGTAAAAATACAGAAAATCAGTCAATGTTAGACCGACAGATTTTTGCTATCTGTTATTACATTATAACGTAACTCAAAATATAATTGTTTTAATGGTTATCCCTACATGTTTTAAACAAACAAAAACAAATTAAATCACGATGATATGGCTGGACAGAATGCAGAACTAATGGGTAGTCTAAAGAGAAGGACAGGACAGCCCAAGATGTCTGTTTACGCCTTTCCAAGCCAGCCAGCTAAATGATGACCCACAGCAGAGGGAAAGGTTGATAGGATTGCTTGACCATTACCTTTATTATTACCTGTTATACACTTTCTTATTTTATACACAATATCTCAAGTACAGCACAATATTTCCATTAATAGAGTTCAGTATTTGTCATTATTTAAAACCTCCGAGCATTGAGGAAGCTTTGATGTTCGCCCCTGCGAAAAGGCTTGCGAGAGGGAAAGAAGAATAGCAGTATAACCCATCTTTTTTGCTCCACGTGTCTTATTGATCGGCGGAGAGAAGTCCCCCGCCAATCAATCAGCACGCAAAGCGGGGTACATACCCGTCTTCGCCAGCCAATCAAATCAGGCACGTTGTGCGAAAAATACGGTGGAATTTTAAATGCGTTTAATTTTTTTTTTTATTAAAAAAATTGACTCTCTTTAATTAACCTATTTTTTTTAATAAAAAAGTGTATTTCTTTTAAACACAAACTACCTTTGAAAAAAAAAAGACATGTTATGAAGTTATAATACTGGGCAACGAATAAACTTTGGATCACACCTTTAATATGGAATAAAGCACCGTCAAAAATAAGAAGTTTTATGTGGATTGCCATTGCGAGATTAAAATTATCTTACACATTTGAAATTTTGCCTATGTGCATTTAAAAAAACATTTTTTAATAACCTTTTTCAATAGTTTAAAAAACAACCCCACTTTTAGAATGTTTTTTGAAAAAAAAACTACCATTGGAAAGATAACCCGACTATATTCTTTTGGTTAATTTTTATCTTGATCGAAACAGAAATCAATGTCAAAGTCAAAGTTCAAATAAAACTATTAATTAAAAAAAATCCATATGATAAGATTGATGAGGATCCTACTAGTCATACCATATATAGCATTCAAACTACTCTTTAGTGTTGTAAACAATTAGATGAAATATTAAATATGGGACATAGTGTTGAATGTAAGAAAACTGGCAGAAATAGTAACTGCAAATTTTGTTAATTTTCGGAACTTAAAACAAGAGCTTACATGTAGTGGTTTACCCGGGCCAGGTAATAAAAATGTCTTAGTTGAAAGGTTAGTTGATTTGTAAATAGCCTGCAAATTAATAGGATTTCTTTGTTTACTTTAGTATGATGCCTTAATGGCTAAATAGGTATTACGTTGGACAAGCAAGACGAAGGTCCCGAGTTCGATTCTACAAAACTCCTTTAGTACCTTTAAAATTGTTTATTCACTTATTGCACTTCACTTTTACAATGCTGACCGGGTTTATATACAGTGTGTCACAATGGATGTGGAAGTATGGATTGGAAACCACGATAGATAGAAAATCGGTTAATGGAGAAAGTTTGGACAAATGTTGTAAGTTAATCCTGTTTACACATGGTTACTATTCAGGTTTTTAAGAAATTTTGAAAACCTGAAACATCCATTTTTGAAAATCGGTCATATTTTTTTTTATAAGTGAAAATTTTTTAAATCGGTAAAAACTTCTTCAAAGCAACTTTTTTTTGTAGAATATGACCTAGTAGTCAATTTTTATTTTCTACGTTTCGGGTTTTTAGAATCATCAACTTTATTTTTTCATATGGACGCCAATTGATTTTTCCAGCCAAATAGTCCTTTTATTCTGATTTCAACAATGTTTAACATGTTATAATTTAAGAGTTTATAACCTCATTTATTTCAAAAAACAAATATTTTCTCAGTTGGCCTTGATTCCGGCGAACGTCATTTTCTTTTGTAAACAATAAAATATTAGTAATTGGCAAAATAGATAAGCTGAAAAAAAATTTTACAGAAATGGGTTCGTGAACATAGCTATAACGTTAATACCGTATTACAACAAAATTATACGTAACAAGTTAATTAAAACAAGTGAAAACAAAAACAATGAAAAGTGGCTTAACTAATATTCCTACTAACATGAAGATGTAAAATAACGAGGCAAAATTCAAAATATTGTCCATTTCTCTCAACATATTAACGATATTTTTTTAAATAGTCCTAACTTCCCTATGAATGGTTGACTTAGGTATGTGGAATTCTCTATAACATCTCTGGTGAAAATGTTATTTTCTTTAAAATGTTGGTTAACTGCAGCATCTCGTTGTCGATTGTCTTCAACGTACTTCTTAGGTCGTGGTTTTTTAAAACTTTCGAATTTAAGCAAATTTGTAACCAGTTTTCAAAAGTATGATAGTTTAGGATGATGCCTTTCTGGAAAATTGTCGAAATACGTTTGCGCAGCTATATTAACATATATTCTGCTGCTAATGACGCTAGATGACATTCGCCGGAATCAAGGCCAACTGAGAAAATATTTGTTTTTTGAAGTAGATGAGGTTATAAACCCCTAAACTATAACATGTTATACATTGTTGAAATCAGAATAAAAAGCACTATTTGGCTGCGTAAAAATTCAATATGGCGTCCATATGAAAAAATAAAGTTTATGATGATTCTAAAAACCCGAAACGTAGAAAATAAAAATTGACTACTCGGTCATATTCTACAAAAAAAGGTTGCTTTGAAGAAGTTTTTACAGATTTGAAAATTTTTCACTTATAAAAAAAATATGGCCGATTTTCCAAAATGCTTGTTTCAGTTTTTTTCAAAATTTCTCAAAAACCTGAATAGATAAAATCATGTAGTAAACGGGATTAGCTTACTAACATAATTGTCCAAAACTTTCCACATTCAAACGATTTTTTATCTATCGTGGTTTCCAAGATCCCCATACATTCCCCACCAATTTGGGACACACTGTATATTTATTTATGAAAAATAAATCAATTTTATAAGTAATCTTACCGCTCTCCTATTGCTTTAAAGCATGATTTTATGCAGCCGTAAGATGTCGGGTACAAAAAGAATAATTTTAACCTTTACCTTTACAAGATTTTCTATTAATTTAAATGCATTAATTTCAACATACCCTACTTTCCTGCAATTCTAAAACAAATTAAAGGAATGGCCAAGCAACGAACAACCCCTTTCACTTCCCCCTGCCCCAAACTCATATCAGCCCCTACCGTGCCTACTGGCCGGCGCCGGTCTGTGATTGGGAGGCGCAGCATGATGGTGACCGTTGGTCTGTTGCGGCGCTCCGGAACCTAATCCGATGCCACCACGGGCATCGATGGCGTCGTACTCTCTTCCGTCGTAGTTGGCGTCGAAGAACTTTTTGAACCATTGCAAAAACTCAAAGTTGTCTTGGAAGCGACCTTTGATCAGCCTGTCGACTGGGATGATCTACAATTATTCGGGTGGCCAGTTTGGTGGCCGGTAAGTCAGTACGCTGGTTGCTATTTAATCGGTGTTATAGTTTTAAGTGATGACCCCAGCGCTAGGTGTCGCAAACACAGGTTGCGGATGCAAATCTGACGTCTTCAAATAAATATATACGGGGGTTTTTGGCACTGTCACAGTAAATGGAAAATATTTCTTAAAAATAAGTCTCATCTAAAAGTTTTTAGCAATTTTAAAAAACCTACGACATTTTCTTAATGGGTCACACTATTTATTGGTTCTTTTTTAAAAGCGTTTTATTTTTTTCGCTACATTTCAATAAAAAGAATGTCGTCTTCATTTTTAGGAACGACAATATTAATTTAACACAAAACAAAAAACAAAACGTCAATATTCTGTCAAAGTTTGGCGGCTATATTGAACATCAAAATTACTTAAAATTTTGTTACTGTTGTTACTATAAATAAGTTTTTTTTTATTAAAACACAACAAAAAGACCCATTTAAAAACAAAACAGTGCATAAACTGCCCCATTAAAACATGGCAATTTGGTGTTGTATCTTTTTGTTTAAATTATTTTATTAAGTATTTATTAGGAATTTATAGGAATATACCCATGTAAATATTTTTAAAAATATGTCATTATCTGCGACAATACAAAATAACCCACATAAATATTATTGGGATGTCAAACTGACATTCATAACCGGCATTTCACAAAGTAACCACCAGAGGTCATACTGCTTACAGCAAAATAAATGGTCTTGTGAAAATATGTATGCTAATTATGACAAGAATGACGCCCAGAAGAACAAAGTCCAAGTAGATCCGATCTATATGGACTTTACCAAAGCGTTTGACAGCGATCTTTTGTTGTCAAAACTTTTAGCTACTGCATTCAAAATAGGTTTAATTTAATAGCTTAAAAATTTATTAACAGATCGAACACAGAGCATCCACAAACTGAACTTAAGACTTGCCATGCCATTTTATGATCTCGGTTATATCTTTAAATTAACTAATATATTAGTTAATTATCCTGATCTTTTATTATTTGTTAAACTTATTTTGATCTTTAGAATTTTCTGCCACTACACTAGAAACCATGGCATGTGCTCACCAATTGACAGAACTCTTTTGGAATCTACGTATTCCAATAATAGTAGCCCAGTAACTGAAGACCTGAAAGTACCCAAAGCTGTAAATAAATCTGTATAGTACTTTCGAGCGAGAAAAAGTTTATCACGATTCCGACGTGGGAACCCGCTGAAAATGGCCCTCCAAAGTCCCAAAAATGAGTTTACCGCGAATATCTGCCAAAAGATGAGAATTAGAGAATTTTTGTTAAGACAAAAAATGAACATCCCCTCGAAATCTACAAAAATAGTCCTTACCATTTTTTTCACAACACTAATTTTTACGCAAAAACGGCCGTCAAGAAATCGATAACATTCCACACTAAAAAATGCAGATGGGCAAAACAAGTTTGTATCACAACGCAAGAAAGATGGTGAAGGAAATTTTCTGGGATCATTAAACACTTTGTAATGGATTCATGACGAAAGGCTAAGGATATAATCAGGAAAAGTTAGTCCCTAGTACTTGTTAGGTCATCAGTCTATTGCACGTATCAAAGCCATTGACCGTGAAGGCTAAGAGGTATTTTATGTTATGTTATTATTTAAATATTAGTTTATATAACAAGACTGATATATTATTGTAAACTGTGTATAGTAAATGATGTTTGTTTAATGTTTAAATATGTACACATTAAGATTAGATACGATTAGATATAATTAGATATATTTAGATGCAGTAAGATAAGTTTATACCATTTTTATATTTTTATAGTAAAGTATGTTTTATACAAAGTCTCTTGTTTGACTTCTTGACGTGTACCAGATACTACGAACCAAGTACAAAGCAGAAGTACACCACATGGCGACCCTGCCATGAGAAGTACACCACAACTTGCTAAGGTCTCATTATAAAAAAGAAATGTTACTAACAAACCATTTTTTCAACAAATATCAATAAAGTAATGAAATGCTCTCAAAATATTGTGAAAAAAACTTTCGACTGCTTTTTTTAATATTATAGAAAAATTAAAATGGACCCAAACTCATATGCAATGATAGGTACGGGTTTTCCCATTCCGATGAACTTTAAATGACTAAAAAATGTACATTATTTCCCGAGTAATGGAACAATTCGTCCGCCCGCTTATAAGTGAATCCATGAAGATAGCGGCATTCTAGCGGTAGAGCGGCAGCTGAAATGAGGGGACTTTTGGGTCCCGTTATCTTCAAAACTATCGATTTTTCGAAAAAAATTCTCCAATTCGCATATTTTGGCAGATATTAGCGGGAAACCCATTTTTCGGGCCTTGAGGGGCCATTTTCAGCCCTTTCCCACCTGTTAAGGTTGATAAACTTTTTTTCACTCAAAAGCATCCCCGAAGACAGATTTATGTACAGCTTTGCCCCTTCATTTACTGAACTATGGTTGGAATGTAAATAAGTTATTTTATAATATTAATCATATCCTGGATATTTTCACAAGACCATACAAAGGCGTTATGGAAATAATGTAAAAATTTTAATTTAATTTAAATCTTAAAAAAAAATCAGAAAAAGAGAAAATTTGTGTGTTGATCCTTCAATTAAATTATTTCATCATACTTACACTATTTTATTATAAAAATGATATAAGAAAATAAGAATAGAACGAAATATGAAAAGCTTTTACTAACCACAAGTTTTTTTTTAAATTAAAGTTGAAGACTTACCCTATAATAAACTGTACATTATTTCCCTAATGCCTTAAGAACCGTAAAAACCGCATTACGATAACTGGATTATTTGACCATAACTTAGTACTATAATAATTCATTCTTACCTTATCTACTTGCATTTTCTTAAACGATGCCTGTAAAATTTTGAAGTTTTGAATGTATTCATGTTCCAGATTTGTACGGAACTTGACTCTTTTTAGTTGAACAGATCCTAAAAAAATCACAAATAAAAATGTCTATTTGGACGTATTATCTTCCTGTTGATTTTCTCCTTAATGTCAATTTAAAATAGATGTAAGTAGATGGACATGAAAGTCATTTAATACATTTTTTATAGATATCTATAAGAAAACAAACCTTTTATTTATGTTAGGAGTTATAATAAAAAAAACGAATTTCAGGGGTAAACCTTAAAAAAATCCTGAAAATTCGATTTGTTGATTATAATTCGTATAATTGCATTTAGGCGAAAATATTATATAACCTAAAGTAAAGGTTCCGTAAAAATACATAATTTATGTCATATAAAATTTCTTGTAGCTTTTATAGTTTTTGAGATATTGACAAATAAAATTTTCTTTGGCCTTAATTTTAGGTGAGGAACAAGATATCAAGATATGGTCTTCGCGAGCTTGTTTAAGCATCATTTAGCTACTTTTTTATGAAAAAATCATACCAATGCTTTTAATTTTTTTGAGAAAATTAACCATTTCTGTCGGAATTTCGAAAAAAAGCACTCTAGCGGCGACATGAGAATCTAACAAAACTTCAAATATGAAAAAATTTAAGCCCAAGAATAGCTCTTTGTAACTACCCCAAGTTTGTTAATATCGGCTTAGCCGTTTCAAAGATACAGGGTGTTTTTTACGGAAACCTTTAATTACCCTCCACCACTTTATTTTTAGAGATACAGCAAAAATTGTCACACAAAAAAGGTTCAAATTGTCCTTGACTTTTAAAATCAGGTTTTTTTTTGTTAGGTTAATACAGCAAAATTCTCAGAAACATCACTTTTTTAGATTCAAGATTGCAGTTCCGCCCCCTAGCGGCCATTTCAGAAACTTGAAAATAATTTCCAGCTATTTCTCTTGACCACTTTTACCAAAAATATTTTTCCCCAACGCTGTGCGATAAACATTTTCTGAGATACAGCCGGCGTCCTTTCTTATTTGGACACCCGGTACAATATAAGGCTACGCTCGGTATTCTACCGTCGGCGTTCTAATTTAATAAATTTTCTTTTTTCCTACCTGGAAACAGCATATCCATGAACTGACAATAGGCTGCTCCGGTGCAAAGCTCCTCAATCTTTCCATAGCTGCTTTGGAGGCACTCATTCACCCATGACAGCATATCATGCCTGGAGAGATTTTCTGTGGTTACATTCGTCGAGTATACGTTGACTGCCATGGCTGAAAAATATGAATAAATTAGTAATTTTCTATCTAGACAAAACAAAAAAAGAATAACATGACCATAAACATTATATTATATTAAACACTAATTTCGATGTTCCATAACCCCTTCTTAAGACCCTTTTATACGATCCCTGCAGGTCTAAACCTTAAATAATTCCCAAGGTTTGCCCCTTTTTATTATGAAAAGAAAAGAAATATTATTAAAATATCACCCATCACCTCTTTTACTCTCTTCCCTAGTGCGGAATCATTTAAAAGAAATAGATAGCTTTGCCGTTAACATTAAAGTTTCATTATAACCCTAAGCCAAGAGTACTTAAAAACTCTTAATAAGGTTGTTGCTAACTTAACAAAATAAGTTTCAAAGAACCGTCGGCGGCTATAAAATAAGCTATACTATTCAATTAAAGTAAAATATTATAAATTAATCAATAAAATAGTTAAAATAGGTGGCAGACACCAAACATAAATTGTTTCTTTTTATAATATAATGTTTAAAAAAGATATTAAAAGACTCCAGGGCTAATTAGCAATTCTATAAATACATTTCCGAAAACGCTTTGTTTAGCAGATTACGAGGGTTAAAAGTTAATAAAATAAAATAAAGATTTATACGAAGATGGATTAAATATATTAAACTTTTTAAGTGCGCGAGTTCAAAGTTAGCGCGCAGGCGCTGCTAAAGAGCATTGGTAGCGATATCTGAATGGGAAGAGCCAGTAGTTTCGTTCCAAAAAATTGGACCAACCAATTCTAGGCGGCATTGTTTCCACGACAATCCGGCTACATACCGCAGCTCTAACTTGCTCAAAAGGAAATAAATTTTGGTTAACCTTTTTTCAAATTTTTTGTTTATGAAATTGTAACCTCATGATATGTGCACTATCGTCCTAATTACACCACCTTTTTCCCGTAATTTGAAGAATTTGAACTAGCAATGTGTCAGTTACCAAATTTTTTGTACATTCCAACGAATTAATTAATATTGCACAAGAAATAGTTTTCGGGTATATTTCTGAGCAAATAAATGCTCAATCATGTACTACTTACACTGAATACGGGGTCCCAAATTCGATTCTCATCACTGGAATCTCGGAAACTTGAAGAGATACGAGGTCGATTAAATGCCACCTTAAAAGTTTTAACATTTAAAATACTTCCGAAGATTTTTGAAAAAATCCGAATATTCGCGATTTCATTTTTATTTTTTTATTACCCCATTTAAATAGATAGCAAAATAAATTTAACATTTTACGAATAAGTGTGATACATCATTGGTTTTGGGATCCTAAAATCTCTTAAAATTCGTAATAAAAAATCCAGAGCTTTATTTAAAAAACAAAGTTGATGATGGCAGCTCGAAGACAAAACTTCGGTGTGTAAATCTAATAAAACTGTCTTATAGAACAGAAAAAGTAGCAATGAGAATCTAAAATTAATTTTTTATGATCATAAAAAAATAAAAATGAACTCGCAAATATTCGGTTTTTTTCAAAAATCTTCGGAAGTATTAAAAATTTTAAAACTTTTTAAATTGCGCAACTTTGCCCCCATTTGACCGACAACGTATCTCTTCAAGTTTTTGAGATCCCAATGATAAGAATCTAATTTGGGACAACTAGTGCATTCGGTAAACGTTATTAAATACTGTTTATTGCGCTTACTTACAGTTTAAAAATAACATATTCAATTATCTGGTAACAATCCGGCTGTTGATAACGATGAAATGTAATTAACTAAGTTGTAAAAGTTTTACAATACCTTTTTACAAGAATTTCTAATTGCAAACTCATCAATAGGGTATTTTCACTCAATTGATATTGATAATGTTGTGTGTAAAAATTAAAAGTAGAAACACAATTAAGCAAAACCTGCTAAATAACACGGAAAAATACAAACCCCTTACTTTTCTATTTAAGGTTTAATTATCATTGTAATTTAAATAGGCCATCTAACCAATCAAATTCAACATGGATGCCAAGTCTGTTTAGGAACTATCGATATCGACAATCGTATCGATTTTAACGAAATGCTAAAATGCGAAATGCTTTTAGACTTTACACTAAAACACAGCCAGACTACCTAAATAGTTTCAATTGGAATAAAACATAAAACTTACATCAAATGGTTTTCACAACAATAATAGGTATGTCCTTTGGGCATTTTCTCAATACCACAGCAGCACACCAGGCTTTTCTCCTATCGTCTTGTTTTGAAGAGAAAAGAATATTTTGAAGATCCTAAACTCGGCCGGCTTCTGGTTTCGCAAATAATAACAATACACTTTTTTTCATTTTGAATAAAATAACGGAAATTTACTCGTAAAACGGTTCATATCAAGGAAAGTTTGGCGATAATAATAACTATAGTAATAAATTGGAATATTTGGAAAGAACAACACTATTTACAAATTAGAAATTATTTAATAAATATTAGAGGTTACAGGTTATACAGTTTGACATTGACAATATGACCGGAAACGCCAACTTTGTAGATGTTGCGCATATCGATATTTGATGACAGGCGTATCGAATAACAAAAAGCTGACAACAAAGCAGAAATTCCACCAATAGAAAATTTAGGGCCGTGACGTCACGGGCCTACAAAATTCAAACTTAAAATTAATTTTTAAGGCGTTTCCGGAGGCCAAAAAAATCGGGAAAAAATATTTTTGGCCTTTATTTTCATGTGGCTTTGCAATAAGCTAATAAAAAAAAATCATGAAAACGCCTATTCGTCATATGAAATCTGATTCATTATTTCTGACCTATGCTCAAAAGATCTAAGGCGTCTGGCTTTTTTTGGCTTAAGGTAGATCTTAAATAACTTTTCATCCGTTTTGAGCAAAAAAAGCTTCTCTCACCCGAAATATTTGTGGCTGGTGTAGATAGTACCATGCGAACTGCTATTTTAAAGCTTGGTAAAGGTTTTGCAAATTCTGTTTTCGTAAGAATGAAGATAGACTTTTCAAGAATCCAAAATCTGGTTTTACTAAAATTCTTTCAGAAGAAAGGTGACATTAACAAAAGATGCATATTAACCTCAATTATTAAGGGTTGATGATATTTACTTATTTTGGTTGAAAATGAAAATTTATTATTAAAACGTTGTATTTTTAATTCGGATACCAGCGTATCAATCAGGAGAAGAAATTTGTTAACCCTGAACGTATTACCCGCAAATTGTAGGAAAATTCATCTAATTGTAAGTGGTGAAACATAATACATGTTGAATTATTTGCTATGTGAACCCACTAACATTTACGTATATAAATAAATAGACATTAACAAAATGTTTTCCCCAAATTTGCTGCTCCAAGCAGCATGCTACTTACCTGCTGGTATATCCGCCACTGTGTTTCTCCCTATAGCTGACTTATCGACCTGCGATTTCCATGTTTTTCTATGTATAGCAGACCTTTTTCTCGGTAAAATGTAATGTAGGAATTTAGCATAATACATATACTTTTTAACCGGGTTAAATATCGCTTGGAAGGAATCATTTTGGGGATTCCAAAATTATTTTTTCTAAACTTTTGATAGATTAATTAAACATATTGGTCTAAGATCCGGCCGATTAAATCTGCAGCTCTGTTTTTTTAATAAAACCTATTTTTTATGAATTTTACATGAAAGTAGAACCGATTTCAGTAGGGTTGCCTGGCAAAATTTAGCCGCAACTTTGCGACTTCCGATTTTACCGGAAACGGCTTCAAATTTCAATTTTTAAATAAGACACCCTGTAAATTTTTACAGTTTTGAATTTCTAGAACTATTCTGCACCCGAGAGAACCCCATATGTCAAATTTTGACAGCTTTATAAACTTTCATAAAAACAAACTTTTAGCTGTGAAAATTTGACAAAAAATGTCGTACCGTTAGATGTCGAATGTTCTCAGGAATCCAAAAATGTAATAATATATAGGGTGTCTCATTTGAAAATTGAAAGCTGACTGCGTTTCCAGTGAAACCGGATGTCGCCTGCTTTAAAAATTAAAAAAAAGCGAGATAATATTTTGTTTAATTAAAAAATAAAGATTAATAAACAATCAAAGATCTTTTATATTTATTCCAAACCTGCTGTGTTCTAACACTAAAATATCAGTAAATACTGAGTCATTTATTAACCACCATTCCTGGCAAACTGCCGTGCAGCAGCGCCATAAACAGAGCAGTATCCAGTTATTAACCACATGACAACTGCCACCTTTTGCGTCAATGTCAAGGTTGCTAAAAATAATGGCAACTAAGACCATATTTTACCTGTAGACACAACACTATTAGTAGCACTACTTCTAGAACGATACATTATATTGTTCAGAACTTTTAAAACGATTTATCCTATATCGCTAAAAGACACTTATTACACAATAAATATTTTTAATTCTGAAACAATTACAATATTTACTGGCACCTAGGTACTCAACGAAATCAACTTAATATCAGTGAGTAATTCTTTATCAAACCAGCAGTGATTTTGTTATTATCTATTTTACCCACCGTAAAACAATAAAATATTTTTGCATTCTACACTGACGAGCGATTCTGTTTATTTATCTATCGCAATGTCGTATTTAGAAACGGAGAGATAATCACACACATTATCCTAAATAAGATGACCTTTAGCAATAACATTATGGGCATAACATAAACTTATGAAACATTTTTTTTACATATAAGGCTTACTTTAAAAGGTAAAAACCATAAAACTCTGGTCGATTAAAGAAATGTTTTTATTAAATTCATTAAAATAAAAAAGTCTTCTGCCTAAGGCAAACTGAAGGTAAATATCAAATACTTTTACAACGGTTTTTTAAGTTGATTACATTTATTAGATCGTTTGCAGACCGCAAAGAAAATAGTTCTCCTTCTTGCTGCATAATAGGCCTCTACAGCTGCCTTCATTATAAGCAAATTTTCTACCTCGTAGCTCCGATTTCAATTTGGTAGAGAAGACGTAAACGCTGGGAGCCAAATCTGGGCTTTAGGACGGGTGACTGACACGTCATGCAAATAATAAAGACCCTCAGTTTTCTCCGTCTTTTTTTGTTAATAGCGCCACCCAGACCGTGTAATAGTTTAAGTATGGTACATTCCACAAAAATTCGTTAATTTCTCGACCACAATAAAATTTAAATGACAACCCTTATTGGCAAACCCAACCATAAATAAATTGCCTGACAAATATCTATTGTGTAGGCACCGCACCTTTTGAAAGGGTACAGGTCCTGATTACCTACTAATATTAATAGTTTAGGGTAGCTAGTTTGGATGCTCAATAACACACACGAAAATACCTGATAAACGACTGATGAACTAAGATGAAAAGACTCTGCTTTATATTGAACACCTGCAATTTGCGTTTAACCAAGGGCGTAGCCAAGATTGTATATAAGGGGGAGCAGAAAAAGAAAATGCTAGATTATATTGTTTGTTTTGATCTTTGTTTTTACCATACAAGTTTCACATGAGCAGTGGAAATATATAAAAATCAGAAATAGCTTGAATGAATGCAAGCGGCGACCGATGAAGGCGCACAACATTGGCTGATCAGTTGCCTCCCCTCTCACCCCGCATCCCGCCAACCCGCTCCGCTCCTATGTCTATTTTGGTTAGGGTTCTTTACTACTTTTTTAAAGTTCTTTTGGGTTTTTACAAAACGTTTTATGATTTATTTTTCTATAACAAAAAAACTACGTTATCCTTTCGTTATAAGTGACATTTTTTAGAGAAAGAAATGATGTAAACAAAAATATTAGAGATCACATTACGTATAGTTGGATTTCACAAGCCAGCCTTTAAGCCTGTTAGTTTCTTAGGTCTTATAAGAAGCGTCGCAAGTTAAGAAGTTCGTCAGAATTACAGTTTACCAGCGAACGACCGCTCTTCTAAGGGGGGGAAGCTGCCCCTCCTTGCCCGTACCTCGCTATACCAAAAAGTAGGTACAATAATAAATAAAGGAAATTTTAAGTCCGGACCTACATGCGGGTACCCAAAGTTTATTGAGTTTTACAACTACCAGTAGCAGGTAAAAAGAGAAATAAACGAATTATTGTGGAATGTACTGTACAGGAATTATTAGCTCATAAGGTATATTTCAGGATAAAAATGGCTTATGCGGCCTTTGAAATGTTATGAAAAATCGCATAAGCCGTTTTTATCCTGAAATATACCTTTAAAGTAATAATTTTTGTACTTAAAACAGAATTTTTTAATAGATAAAAAGGGATAAAACTAAAAATTAAACAAAAAAATTACAGAAGTTTACCCTATCTTTAGGTGAGAGTAAAGGGCAAAAAATAATTATTTTAAAAAGCAAACTACAAGGTTAACCACCAATAATAACTATGTTTAACTAAACCTTACTTAAAATTAAAAAGGTCATATTTTCACAAATTTTTCTATTTTACCTTTAGACCAAAATCTGTAAAATCATGAGTTATTGGATGTACGAGGTAGCAGGCATGCTTTTGCTGGAAAACCCTTCAGAAATATGTATATGACAAGAATCAAGATAAATATGCTCCCTCTCACGGACGTAGCTATAGCTTTGACAAGGGAGGGGTCCCCAAAAGAAAATTGATGCTCTACTAGAGAAAAAGCAAGTTGCTAAGGCTAGTAAGATACTCAGTCTTAATCCATTTCTAAACACTGCAGAAATCGCATCTGTCATTTAACTCCAAACACCCTGGATTGTGCATTCTCATAGATCACCTTAGCAAATTAGTTATTAATGATGCTCATTGGAAAACCCTACACGGCGGAAACCAGCTAACATTAGCATACATTCGGCAAATGTACTGGTTCGTCAATGGAAAAAGAACAGTCAAAACTAACATTGGAAAATGCAGACAGCCGAGCAATTAATGGGACAACGTCCGACAGCACGAGTTACACCATTACAAACATTTTCCCACTTTGGAGTTGACTACGCTGAACCATTACAAATCAAGACGTCCAAGTGCAAAGGCAATAAAAGTTACGAAGGTCCACATTGTCTTCTGACAAAAGTTCATTGGGCTTTGGTTTCTCTTTCTTAGAAAAAAAACTCTAAAGAGATACCTGATATGTTCGTTTTATACTTTTTAAAAGCGACACTTCTTTCTGTATTATAACAATTGCGCAACGCGAAGAGACAAAATAGACTAGACTAGCTTGATTTGGTGCACGCCACAAAAGCGCGGGCGGCGGCGGCGGGGCAGTGCCCATTCCCCGCTCCCGCACTGCGGCGGACTAAGCAACTATCGTTTTCTACAGTCGGCGCGGTGCATGTAATTTTTTTCTGTTGGACAAGTAAGATGGATATGAATGGGGGTCCGGACCCCTAAACCCCCCTTATATACGTCCGTGCTCCCTCGCAAAAAGGTCCGGAACATTAGTTAAATAAACAAAATGTAAAGAAATCAAACTTAATTACTAAAATCGCCCATAACTTTGTAAGGGTTGGTCCTAGAGAAAAATTAATGGGAGATAAAAGATTTGTAACTAAATTTCCTACAAGAAATCACAAAATAAATCACACTTGTTGCAAAACAGCAATAAACAAAAAGAAACAAGACAAAAAATGTAGTTTTTTGCATGGATTTTTTTGACCCTTAGATTTCTTTGAGGATCACCATATTCGGCCAGATCACAGATCACCATCTTATGGTGAAACATCATGCCAAATTTAATTAAAATCCATTCAATAGTTTTGGCACAAAAAGTTTTCAAGCCAGTTTCGTTTGAAAAAATGGACAATTTTACAAATTTGGTAGAGTTCAGAATATTGAACCTAGACATTTGATTTTTATTTTACATATACTAGAGATCTTAAGCTTTCAAACTTTCTAGAAAAATTAAAATCGGATCATTTGAGCACCCTCAGCAACTGTTTACAGTCATGAACAATTATTGCTGAGGGCAACAATTGTTTGAATGAATCAAGACATATTTTTTTGCTCTAAAATCATCCTATCTAGTATCCTAACTAGATCTAGTATGTGTAAAAAAAATAAATGTCTAAATTCAATATTTTGGACTCCACTCAAATTGCAAATGAAATTTGATTGCTAAATTATTATGCAAAAACTATCAAACCAAACTTAACAAAATTTGATGTGTTGTTTTATGGTATAATGCTCTTTTTGGCCGAATATAGGGGTCTGAAAAATCTAAAGAAACCAAAAAAATGACGCAAAAAACTACACTTTTTCTGCGTTTATTTTTTGTTCATTGTTTTTTACCTACCAAAGAAGTTGAAACACCCATCTTGAAGAAATTTTGTTTGTGTGTAAATATTTCTCAATAATTAAAAAAAATTGTGCGACTTTTTTAGTTTTCAAGCGTGGGTCGCGCATATCTTATATTTATTAAAAAAATACCTTAATAAAATATTCCTCACAGGTGGTGAAGTTTATGCCAGGCAGTGTAAAGCGCAAATATTTATACATTTAAATAGGCAAACGTGAAAAAAATATACTTCTACTTGGTCACAGATGGTTGAAGCATGAGATTAAAATCAGGGAAGCGTAAGCCTTGCAAACATTATAATTTTTATTAAGGTAATTAATAAGGAATTATTCTTTTTAGGCTATTTAACCATGACATTTAAAATCTAATTATGGTATAAAAAACATATATTATTAGCTCATCTAAAAAGAAATTGTGTTGTTTGACAATTCCATAAAAAAGTGTAGAAATATGTAATATAATGTTTGATTGAGAGAAACACCTTAACATGTGTATTGCACTGGTTCAAAAAGTCAGTACCACAATTACAACAACAAAAAATATATTATATTGGTTTAAAAAGACGGTAACCCTGGTTACTTACTAGGTGTTTTTCTTAATTAAAAATGACTAGATTATAGTTATTACACCTTTTTTTTTTATCTTGGGACAGTCCACGAAGGCTGATGCCTAAGTACTAACGTACCGTGGGTGTCTTCAGTGTGGTGAGAGGAGTTTGTTCACACGGGGCTTAAATTTTGAGATTGGGAGGAGAAGGAAAAACTTCTGCGGCAGCAGGTTCCATAGTCTTGACACTCTAGGAATAAAGGAACGAAGAAAGCGGGAAGTTCGGGGCCTCTCTAACTGAACTGAACTACGTGTTGCTCTGTTGGGAGCTGCCAGAGAAGGAATAATACTGGCCAATTCCTCTGAGCAGAAGCCGTGAAAATACCTATAGAAGAGCGACAGATCCCCTACAGCTCGACGATGGGCAAGAAGAGGAAGCCTTTCTGTGAGCGTTGGATCATTAATAAGACGAACAGCTCTTTTTTGAATGGAGTCCAGAATGCTAAGTGTTGTAGGGGACGCTATTCTCCAGACATGAGAACAATATTCCAAAGAGGGTCTGATTTGGGATACATACAGAGTGTACAGATTGGAAGAAGAGAAATATTTTCTGGCTCGAAAGAGGAATCCAATCTTTTTTGAAGCTGCCGAAGCTATGGATGAAATGTGTTTGTGCCAGTTGAGGTTATTCTCAAAAGTAACGCCGACTAGATTAAACGACTCTTTGTTCTGCAGAACTTGGCCGCTCATATGTAACGGATGAGCATTGGCAGAATTTTTCGCGACAGCAACATGACTGTGTTTTTGAGGCATTAAACTGAACACGATTTTGGCGCCAAAATCCAAGATAAGTTTGAGGGCTTGTGAAAGAGATATCTGCATTGACCTGCGCTTGTTTTCAAAATCAGAATTACACGGTGGCTTAAGAAATTGAATACTAGAGTGGAGGTACTATCGTCAGCAAAACTATGAATGGGATTGATTGTGGAAGAGAGAAGATCGTTAATGTGTAGAAGAAACAGCGTGGGTGCCAGCACTCAGCCCTGGGGTACCCCAGCATTAATTTGGTAGAAGCTGAGGAATGACCATCATCACTAACTGATATACGTCGATTAGAAAGGAAACTGGAAAGCCAAGAGCAAAGCTTAGGTGGAAGACCGTAAGAAGGAAGTTTGTTAAGAAGCTCATCATGCCAGACCTGATCGAAAGCTTTGGATATGTCAAGAGCAACGATCTGGGATTCACCAAGAAACTCAAGGGACTTGTTCCAGTTGTGTGAGACAAAGGAAAGAAGATCAGCTGTGGATCTACTGTGACGGAATCCATATTGTCTATCATGTAAGATCTTATGTTTTTCCAGATATTTTAAGATTTGGGAATTAATGAATTTTTCCATTACCTTGCAAACAACTGAAAGAAGAGATATAGGTCTATAGTTAGAAGGAGACTTTTGGATCCTTTTTTGGGGACAGGTTGCACACGTGCAGCTTTCCAACTCTCCGGGAAAATGCCCGTGTCGTAAGAGATTCGAAAGAGGCGAGTTAAGATGGGTGCAAGCTCGGGAGCACATTTTTTTTTAAGACGATTGCTGGTATGCCATCCAGCCCAGACGATTTTTTAGTATTAAGAGAAGAAAGAATACGCTTGATCTGTTTGACTTTAAAAATTATATCGGACATTTTATGAGAAACAGGGACAACTGTTGGAAGAGGAAGATTAATAGGGGATCAAGCGTAGAATTGGCAGCAAATTGTTTGGCAAATAGTTCGGCTTTTCCTTTGGAGGTAGAGACAATTCCATCTTCAGAGATTAGGGTGGAAAAGAATTTGTGCAAAAGTTCTGACTAATATTTTTTGCAAAGGACCAAAAAGCTTTACTGCCATTTGAGCAAGAGAGAACTTTATCTTTTATTCGATTGTTAAAACGGTCTTTTGCTTCTGAGATAGTCTGGTTATACTGATTTCTTGCTTCGAGCTAGCCTGTCGATTTTCGGGACTGGGGTTTTGAAGAAACTTTTTGTGGGCTTGAAGTTTTAAAAGTCTGGCTTTGTCACAGGATTTAGAAAACCACGGTTTGTGATTTGAAGTTATGGGGTTCTTTTTAGTGTGGGGAATATAATTTGTTTACATATTTCTGAAGGATCGTGAGTAGAAAAGCAGGTAGGATTCCAAGGGTAGCTGGCAAAGAAATCTCTTAGACCATCCCAGTCGGCCGAATTGTAGTGCCAGACGGTTCGTGGCGGCATACTTTCAGTTGCCTCAAAATGAGTGGAGTATGATACGTTGACCAAACCATGGTCAGAGCGACCAAGGGGAGCAGTTACTGATGCTTGATAGAGTTCGGGGTGGAAGTAAGAAAGAGATCTAGGGGGTTAGAATTATGGGTGGGAACCCTAGGGAAGTAGGTAGGTTCCATAATTAGATTGGTGAGCGAGTTGCTGATTGCGAAATTTTCTGCTGCTCTGCCTTGTGTATCAGTTTTTGGGAGCCTAGCCAATCCTTATTATGAACATTAAAATCCCGAGGACAATTACTTCGGCCAATGGAAACTGGGAAATAATATTGTCGATCTTTATTGAAAGGAAATCAAAGAACTCGTTGTAGGAATTGTCAGATGGGGACCGGTATATACAGCAGATGAATTTAGTAGAAGATCTTAAGTAAGTTTAAGCCAAAGAATATCAGGCCTACCCGATTCGAGGTTAGAAACCCTAACACAAGCCAGGTCGTTGCGAACGTAAGCACAAACGCCACCATGGGGTCGAAAGGATGAAATGAGTTCATAACCTGGGAAAAGGAGGTGGTTGGTTGCTGTTTTGGGACTCATTTGGGTTTCGGTAAGAAATAGTATGTGGGGTTTGGAGGATTGAAGATAATGGTGAACAGAGTTCACGTTAGAGTTAAGCCCACATATATTTGTAAAAGATATCAGACTTTTCGATGGTGGCCCCCCAAATGTACCCCTCGCCCGGAGATCCGAATGGAGGGGTATTTTACCTCCGGATAACTTTACGTTCGGGTGTGCCATCATCATTATTTCCAAATTTTAGTAGAGTGGAAAAAAAAGAGAAAGGAAAAGAAAGAGAAAGAAGGAGGAGAAAGAAGGAAAACTGACTCACCGCCCAGAACTCGAAACGTACTAAGACTTCACGAGTCCTTTAAAGGGCAAGTGGGGTGGTACCGCCTCAGGCGAGGAAAGCTCCTCTACCACCTACCCTGCATTGTTTAAAACGTTTTTTTAATAACAGGTTGTAAATATAATGCAAAACTATCAAAACGCTGATAAGGGCAAACACCAAAAAGATTTTAGCTTAAAAATAGTCCCTTTGTATGTTACCTTGTTTTACTTGTTTAACTGACGGAAATTGCGGTTATAATCGTTTTCAAATGAAAGATTAGTTAAAGGCGTCAATACACAGAAATTAATCATGTGCGCCTAAATTAATAAAAACTTGGTAATCCATCCTTTGAAATTAACAGATCATTTATATTTTTGTAGCAATATACTTACAAATTTTGATCAAAAACGCAAATAAAAAATATATCATTTAAAACCGGTAAACCATTTTCAAAAATATCTGATTGTCAATTCACAACTGTAAATTAGAAAACAGCTTTCAACGACGGTTAAAGCCTAAAAGCTTTTTTTTGCGAAAAAAACGTTCACACACGGTAATTAAATTTTACCTATTTCTGCGATTAAAACGGTAATATTGAAATAAGAAATGTCATCATCATTTCATAACACAGTATCTAAAATACCACTACTCAGGGGTTGTGTTATTGACTCTTTCAACATTTTTTCAACCTTAAAACTATAACAAACGTTTTCGCGAACGGTTATACTGTCATTTCTTATGGCTAAATTTTTCAGTAGTGGAAGAATTTCTGGTTCTGATTAAAACGGTCACAAGTGTTTAGTCGCGCGTTTTTATCTCCGCCAACTGAGCGACGTCTCGTCAATCTTTTCTCTCTTTGTGTAAGCAGTGTTGCTAGAGTGGTACATTTTATATCCTAAAAGTACAGTGGTACCACCTAGGGGGAACTCACTCTTGCAATATATTTTGGCATTAATATGCATTACTCGCATTATTTTGGCATTAATATACATTGCTTGTATTATTTTTGAAATTAATATGCATTACTCTGCATTATTTGAATAATCCCTTTACTGTTTCCGATTCTTTCCTTTGACATTGAAAGATAAAGAGGTGCATTAATATGCATTATTTTGTCATTAATATGCATTACTCGCATTATTTTGGCATTAATATAAACTACTGGCATTATCTCTCTTTCTACTCCTATGCAAAAGACAAGGCGGAAAAATCTTTTCTATTAAAAAACTTCATCCATCAGTTATTCCTGGTTCCACATTTTGGTTTTGAAAGACACACTTTTACTAATTTACTATGTAAATAATATTATTATCTACCTTGATTGTAAACTGAGCCTAAAATTATTCAGATATTGTGGCTATAATTTATGTGTTTATGCGTAAAATTATATTTATTTATTTATTTCATAACAAACATTAATATGATGGAAACAATAGAAAAGTAAATAAATGGTTATAGTAAATGTGGTAGAAATATGTAAAATTTGGTGCATTTTCTTAAAAAAATGTGGTATGATCAAAACAAGTAATCTAGCAACGCTGTGTGTAAGCCAATTCACGCGTATGAAACCCACAGTCTATTAGTTTATATGTCTATGGTTTTAACTTTTCCAGTACATAAATATGATTGCTGACGGCTGACGGTAGCATATGCTTGAGGGCCAAGGATGTCCAGGCCCCAAAAATTTTAAAACACATTAAACAGTTTTGGAAAATAATTTTCTTTTCTTCTGGTATTAATTCATTAAATTATTAAATTACAGAGTTGCCCCCCACTTTTTGTAGTCAATATAACTCTTTATTTACAATGTTGAGTTTTTAAGGGCATTTTTTAATTTCCATATAACACATGCGGAACACCTGCCTTCTTGATCCGTTCTGACTGTATAAAAGCCACACTAATGTGGTTCAGAACAGAATCACAAACTGTATTATGCAGTACTTCAACTCTTACATTTCCCCCACTTTTGATTTGGGCTAGGCACCATTGATGTTTAAGAGTAAGTTAAGAGCACTTATGATCAACTATGGGCTTTAGTTTATTTGACTGTATTCTGTCATTTTGGTTCAATTTAATTAGACATATTTTGTTGTAGGTTTTTCCAATATTGTTTATTGTAATGATTTTTAGATGTAGTATACATATTTTTACTTATTTATGATGTACATACTTAGTTATATTGTATTATTTGGGCAATTAACCCGTGATATAGTGTAAATAAAAATAAAAAAGCAATTAAATCAAAAATATTTTAAAAACAGTTACATTGAGTGGTGTAATATTATTAAAATCATATTTGATGACATTCAAATACTTCATATTAATTGTATATAACTAATTGTACCTGCCATAACTTTATTTACAACATATTTATATGGAAAAATCACATCCTGAAGCAATACAAGCTAAGGAATTTTATTAACATAATAATTAGTTCCTTAATTATTGTCTTTTTAGATAGGTATCATTTTCAAAAAAATACTTTAGTAGTTATCTTCTGCTGAGGAAATAATCACTTTTTTTGATAAATAAAATTCCACTTAAATTTATGTAAACAATTTTAAAATATTGCAAAAACTCTAATAAATGCTTTTAATGATAGTTGGTTTTTTGTTGTTTTTTTTAATATTTTATTTATACAATTTTCCATAAGCCCTTTTAAATGGTGGTGTGAACTGTTGAACTAAATATGAAAGAAAAAATTTCTTAAGGATAATGATCCCTTATGCTTTTTAAAACGGTATAACTATATTTGTATCCTTTAAGAGCATACTCAACATTAAATGATACTATTTCTTTACCTATAATAATTGTAAATTCAAATTTAATTAACAACAGATGATACAAAAGCAACGACCTACATCGTGGTACTCTGAGCATGGCCTTTTTATTTTGTACCAGAGTACAGTCAATGCTCGAGTCCATAACTAAAATGGTAAAGTGCCTACTTAATCAGAAAGGAATGTGCGTTATTTTCAATATGTAGGTATCATCCTACAGAAGAGACAAACACAAATAACTCGAGGCAAAAAAGTACCGGTTTTTTAATGTCTTAAACGATGCGTCAAGATTGAAGTACCTACTACCGTTAGAAGAAAGTACCAACGCTGAGTTCTAAAAATAACTTGCAAATAAAAGCTCTTTATCAATTTAATCTAAAAATTAATTAAACACATCTACTAACTTACTATTTAAACTTCTGTAGGAAAACTTAAAAGTAAAGTTAAAATTTTAGGTTGATTTATATCAGGATGAAGCCATGACATTTAAAACGCGGGCGAAAATGTCAAAGCCCTGTTTTTATCCGTCCAACTTAGCCTAGTCTGTTGCAAAATATCCAAACCCATATTAATATTGTAAAATGATAGTTACCTAATTCTTCTTGGCAGTCACTATAAAACAAACACCACTTGTAAAAAGTAAACTCCTATTTTTTGATAAAAAATAACCCGGCCTTTCGTTTCATCGGCTCGGCCATTAAGTTACTAAGTCAGTAGTCAACCACACAAACAAAATATTTCTATTACATTTGTTGTTACTTTTTTGGGTTGTTTTAAGTATCTAACCTTTAAAAGGGATTTAAAATTGTAAAATATATTTAGGAATATTCTTTAAAGCAGGAATAAATTGACAAATAATTTAATATTCCACTTTAAAATTTAAATCTTGAAACATTTGTGTCCCTTACCTTGGCAACAATGGTTTTTAAATTTTTGCTAGTTTTGACATTTTACAGATATTTGACGTTTTATTTCTAAACCTAACCCCACTTTTTAAACCTCGAAAAATAGATGTTTATTTTTCTTCATTTATTGTTTTAAATTATATGTTAAATATTGTTAAAATGAGCGATTTTGAACCGCCTCCTATTTTTCCGGACATAGAAGAAGAATTAAAAAAATATTTATTGTGTCCTGAAAACCTTCCCATTCATAAATATGAAAGAAATCAACAGTTTTGGCCTCGAGAGCCTGAGCCTTTAGAACTGCTAAATTTTGAAGGGGCTCCTGTTTCTACAACACTTAGGGTAGGTTTATTAATATTGCAAAGAAGAGGTAGCAATTAATATTTATTTTAGGTGCAAAGGGATCTTGATACAGGAAAAATAATAGAATTTCGAGAGGTTCCAATAGATTCTGCTGGTGCTAATGCAAGAAATTCAATGTCATTTCACAGGGCGCCAGTCCCACCAAATGAAACTGTCAGGGGTAGTGCTTCCTATATTCCTTTTCAACCTGGCAGTTTTCCTGAGTCAATTTTAAATTTGCCAAAAGAAAGTTTATTGGATGATTCAGGTAGATGCTTGCATACACTTACATTTGTTAATATTTATTACATATTAGGCTATCTTTCTTTTCTTCAGTAATAGTTGACAGATACATTACTTTACCTTTATTTTTTCTACATAAAATTATATTTATTTATGTTTTTTTTAGAGTTATTAACTATTCCACCAGGTTTTAGTAGAGGTTTAGTTTTTGCAGAGGATGGACGAACTTTAATAAAAGATTCTGATGGCAGTAAAAGTAACAAAGCTGTAGAAACATCTACAAATACTGTTAATCTACTGGAATTAATTCAACAAGAACAAAATCTTTTAGGTATAGCCAATTAAATAATTTTATTGGGCTCTGCAATTTTATTTATATTATTCACTATTTTATTCCTTTTATTGGCAACTAAAAATGACAACAAAAAATGCATGTTTGGTCATATTTTTTTACATCTTCAATGTTCACAGTTATGTTCATTGTTTCCAATAAACTCAAGGATTAGAATAAACGTAAAGCCAGTTTGTAGCCAGGGTGTTTGGTATTATGATCTGTTTGTTTTTGTTTTGGAAAAACCTAAACAAATTGCCAGATTTCTAAAATCAAAATCAGAAAATTATCTTGAAAATGTAATAAAATTATTTAAAATTATTGGGTTTTCTCTTAATATAGGCAACATTGATTTAAATATAAATATTTATTGATATGATAGTTCCAAGATCTGATTGCACCGGCAGCAAGGTTGATTTGGACAGCTGCTGTATTCATTTAATAAAAAACTTTATTAAATTAGGTATTGTACGGCACTTTGTTGTCATTTTATTTCTTTCTATTACGTTGTATTATTCAATTGCACATTGTGTAAACTGACTTGATCAACAGCAATCGAATTGAGCATCTAAAGTGAATGACATATCTATCTGTCACTTCACATAATAAACAAAAATAATTTTCTGGCTTTAAAAATAATTTTTAACAATAAAGAATCATTGATTTACAAAAATGTTATTTATGGTGCAATGTCATAAACATTTAATCAACATTGCCGGTGCAGTGTGCTTACTAGAACTCTCCTACCTTGCCCCTTTGATCATATTAATGCCAAACAAGGTTTGTTTACTTTATTTCTATCCAAGAATTCGTTGATTGTTTCCCTTTGTCGCACCCAGAAACCGACATCAAATGGGGAATGCCGCGAAACCATCGACACGCGCGTTTCACGATTTTTGCGGGCTTTCCCGTGGCAAGTATAACGAAATAAATAATGTGTTTTTTTCTAACACTTACATCTTAATATAAAATACCATATCACAATTTTTGTAGATCATCATCAGAAAAGCAAATATTTGTTATACATTTTAAAGATTTTTAATTCATTATGAATAAACTTGTAAAATATTTTAAGCACTTGAAATCTAATTTTGTGTTGACAACGGGAGTCTCAGTTACAAAGTAACTTCTCATAATTAATTCGACTATGGTGTTAAAAGTCCCTTAGGGGTCGTCCATTAACCATGTGATGTTTTTTAACACGTTCTAAATCCCCTCTCCGAAATTACGTGTATTTTTTTAGTACAAAGAATATTAAAAATTTTTAGAATATTATCTTTAATTACAGGTAAGTATAATCTAATTCAACAGCAAATCGCGCGTTCGACGACAAAATAAATACACTGATATCTTACTATATCTCTCCTCCCTTCTTGTGATATTTGTCGAACCCCTTCCCCCCTTTCAAGCCTCACGTGATTACTGGACTACCCCTAATCATAAAATTTTTACAATATTTTGTATAAAGGGTGGTTTTAGGGATTGTAATATTTTTGTCATGTAAAAATAAATATTTATTTGGACAAAAAACATGTAACAATAGTTTTTATAAATGTTTTGTCAAAATTTAAAGATTAAAAAATCTTACAACCACGGTTTTCGTAGTTTTTGTCATAAGTGTCTGAGGCAGAAAGATAAGTTTGTATGCAAATTTTTCTGAAAATAGGATTAGTCCCAAGCATTTTGGAGGTAATACCTCACTTTTACCGTCAATGACTGGACTAATTATCGTTGAGATAGTTCTTTATTAAAATTATAGAGAAGACACTATATCACGATAAATAAATAAAGTCTGTATAAATGCATTTACCATTTTTCTAAAGACTTTCTAATGCTGGCTACAATTAACCAAAACATAAACAAATTTAATATATATTTTTTTTTAATAAATACTTACTATTTTTAGGAGACTGGGAAGTTAAAAAAGAAGAACCTAACACCGAAGAAGAGCAAAATGAAACTCAACTGTTGCCTGAGGAAGAAGAAGTGCTTCCTAAAGAACCCCAAATACTTAATCTCTCTTCTGTACGTCCGCCCAATCTTCTTAAAGGCAGTGAATGGGCGATTTTACTTGATCCCAATAAGCCAGTAACTGACTTCGAAAAACGGGTACCAAAAATGGCGAAAAGATTTCCATTTGAATTGGATACTTTTCAGAAACTGGCTATTTTACAGTTGGAACAGCATAATCATGTGTTTGTTGCAGCTCATACATCTGCTGGTGAGTTTAAAAATATGAGCTTGGATCAAATACCCAAAATATGTGGGCAATCTCTCGGAATCTGATAGAAAACCTAAAAATATTATGACAAGTTCATTAGTCAGAGCTAGTCCGTCCCTGGCAAACTAAATAAGCCAAATATGATTTAATGGGTTCATTTTAAGAAGGCTTATCTAGTAACCATCATATTAAAAAAATATTAAATTACGCCTAGTATTTTAAAAGTTATTTAATCAAAAACGATTTCCACGGGCGTCCATTATGTACCTGTATCTCGGTAGGGAAGGGTCATAGGAAAAAAGTTTATGGGAACTTGTCATAATATTTTTAGGTTTTCAATTAGATTCCGAGAGATTGCCCACATATTCTGGGACACCCTGTATAAACGAAACTTGTTAAAAGGGAGCGAGAAGGCGCTTGCCAGCTAGAGTGCATAACAAACAGTTATATGCCAAATTTTTTAGAAATAAAATCAGGTATTTCTTTTTTTTTAGGAAAGACTGTGCTTGCAGAGTATGCAATAGCTTTATCAAAACAACATATGACCAGAACTATATATACTTCTCCCATAAAGGCATTATCAAATCAGAAGTATAGAGATTTTAGGTAGGTAATATGTAGAGATAAGATTAGTATTGAATTTTTGATTACAGGTACTGATAACTGTTACAGTGATGATTGAAAGTCGTTAGCTAGGCTTTTACGCTGCTGGCTGAGCGTGATTGGGAATAATGCTAAGGTTCCAGTTTTACCGCTGATGGTCTATCCGTCCTGGCGGCACGTTATTTCTCTAGATAACGACTGGCGTGCTGCCCTCCTCAATTAAAATGCCGTATCTACAGACAACATGAATCTGAGAAAATGCGGTTTGAAGTTTATTGCTTGGACTCCTTACTATTTTTTCGTTTATTTAATTTAAAAATGTGCTATAGTAATTTAAGTAACACTCAAAATATTTAATTAAAAAAATGTGTTACCTCATATAGTTTTCTCAAAAAAGCACTTACGGCATTTTCATTAAGAACTGGGTTTATTATGAGGTATACCTATAATGCCGTATCTGCAAATAAATAAAACTAACACTAAAAAAATAAGACAGTCTTACTTTTTCTTAGCTACATGTAATAACAAAAACGAAAAAAATACAAACAAAGACTACAGATATACATACTCAAGAACCAAATTGCAACCTGAATAAAATCTGATACCATTATAATAATTAAAAATATTTTTTATATTTACTCTAACACTAAGAATCACTCCCTTCTTCAGGTTCTGTTGAAATAGGAAGACTTTCCCAAAACGTTTACCTGTTTTCCGGGAAAAGATCGCCCAACTGTTTGAGTAGATTCTGCTTTTTCTCTTGAGGGAATCCTCTGGGTCGCTGAAGAGAAGAAACAGGCCTTAAAAGTTGTTTTTTTTTCATTGCTTTATTCTGCAAGAAATCAAGCATCTGTAGTGAGGGTGCATTATAGCTATTGCGATATTTGGGAGTGGTTTTGCCACGTTTTGAACCATATCTGAAAGATATGGACGATCTTTTCCAGTTTTGTTTAGCTTTCCGTGAGAGGTGAAATTTTCCCAGTTATAAAAGTCATTATAATTCATTTTTTCACATTCACATTTCCTTTGCATGCCCTGCCAACTGCATCAGCAAAATCATCAAAATCATAAATTTTCTGTTTTGCCTTCATTGCCAATTCTACCTGGTGATGAAAACTATCGGCAGATATAAATGTGTGGCCCGGCTCGAAGTAATTGAAAGTTATAGTATTAGCAGATATCTCATGTGAGTTAATCATTCTGACTAAAAATGTAAGCATGGTCCAATTCTTATTCTGACTTGCACAATTGTCCATCCAGATTATAATAGACTGAGCATCTCTATGTAGTTTGCTACGCAGTCTCAGCAAATACTAATGCCAATTCCTAATAAAAATGCCGTGTGTGTTTGTTACTCGATTAAAACGCCGTATCTACATTTCGCGCTAGACAGATACCGTGTTTTGATTATGTCACAAGCAGATACGGCATTATAATTAAGAAATTGGTTCGATTTTGCAGATACGGTAAAGTGTTTTAAGTGTTTTTATCAGTTAATTGTTCAGATACTGTATTTTCAAGTTGTAAGATGATAAAATAATATAATAGGAATCCATATATGTAAAAATCTCTTTTTTTTTTTGTTGTAGATACGGCCTTTTAATTAAGGAGGGCAGCGTGGGTAACAAAAAATCAGTTAAAAAAACCAAAAAGCAGCTGATGAGATATAAAATAAGTAGTATGTAAATACTGTTCAATAAAATTTGCTTTACAAACTTTAAATTATATTAAGATATATATGTTGTCTTTAAGGAAACTTTCTTAACAGCAAAAGTCGTTGTCCCCCATAAAAAAGAATATTGCACTTGATTTTTGAAAAATAAAAAAAACTCTTGCTGCTATTATTCTTGGAATTTAATATTTAGCTTGTTATATAAATTTTATTTTTTAAATCCCTCTATATAAGTTTGAAATATAAAAAACGCTTTAATTCAAATTACCTATTTTGCGACATTCATAATTTTTTTGCAGATACTTCAAATTGTAAACTTTACAAATAAAAAAATTTGAACTAGTGATATAAACATGTTGCATTTCTAATATTTTTCTAAAATAAAAAAAGATTTTCTAAAAGAAAGCAAGTACCCTCTTTAAAAAATGTATATAGATATTGAAGTGTACTAATGGGTAAAAAATATTTTTATTTTTAAAAAACAAACTTAAATGGTGTCTGTTTTTCCCCATGGGTACCCCCGGGACAAAAAAAAAAATTTATTAACCAATAATTTTTAAAACGATTCGATTGGATAGGTCATCATAGGAATAATTTGCCAAACCCAACAATTTTGTTTGACAAAAACTTGAAATACCTTTTGATTTGTGAGATGAAAATGAACCTGAAAATCTCTCCGTTTACGTCAAAAACTGATAAAGAAACTTTACATAAAGGGACTTCACAAACAAAAAACTAGTGTTGAAGATAACTTTCAGGATCACGTCCTGCTTGAAGTAAAATTTTAAACCTTACAGTGAACTTGAACAAAAGTTTTTCCAATATTAAAAAATTTTTGCAATAGTATTATACACCAACGGTAAACTTTACTCATTTTGAGACAAACAAAAATCCAATACAAATACAAGCAAGAAACGTAAAATAAAAAAATATGAAAAAGGAGGTTTAAAACCGTTTATGCATCTAGTGCACTCCAGTATTTAAACAAATCCCAAAAAAATTTACTACTGAGTTTTCAACGAGACTTTACCTAAAAATAGTCATTTAAAAATAACCAAAAAAAGCGGGGACCTTTAATTTAGAAATTATTAAATGAAATATGGGGAAAAGGAAAATTAAAAAAAAAAAAGAGTAGGTTTAAGAACGGTCTATAATAGTGCAAAACGACATCATTAAAAAAAAATGTGCAAGGACCCTATTGCTTAAAGAGATTTTTTTGCAAAATAAAAGCGAAATAATATTTTTAGGGAAGAATTCGAAGATGTAGGATTAATAACTGGTGATTTTCAAATAAACCAGAAGGCATCTTGTCTTATTATGACAACAGAAATTTTAAGATCAATGTTGTATTGTGGAAGTGACATTACTAGGGATCTTGAATATGTCATTTTTGATGAGGTAAGCTTTCTTATAATACTAAAAAATAACAGGATTCTTCAGGACATACGGTACATAATACAGTGCATATTAAGGAAAATACATTGTTTTAACTAATTTTAAAATTTTTTTTTTTTTCGTTTACTTAGTTGACGCGATATCAAGTGAACTTGTCGTCGTGTAGCACTCCAGCGGGTTTTTAGTAATTGACTGGCATTTTAACTAAATTTCTGTGGTATTTGTTGTTTTGAAATTATATTTTTGAGTAATTAAGTTTTTTGTTTTCAATTTGTTTTAGTATTATTTGTTTTTGTTTGTGGTAATAGTGATATTTATAATTTGTCTCATATTTTTTATGAAAACATTTGGAATATTTATTGCATTTTGCTATTATATTGAACTTCAAATTGACGAACTTGGCCCTCATGAGTTTCAAGATATTTAACCCCAAATTTTAAATTCCTTCTATAGTTATTAAAGCTTATTTTAAAATACCATACTAAAATATATTATTGGACTTACCATTTTCATTACTTGGATGTAGAATGGGGGGACCCACTACAGTCGTTGGGGTTTTTGATCTTGTTTGGTTCTAAAGTGAAAAATGATAACATTTTTATTAAATAATCAACAATGCGAAAATTAGATGCGACCCTGTGCAGTACGTGACATTTAGTATCCCTATCTGTGCTACAATATTACTGTGCGTTATATAGTGTGATTTTAGTAGTGAAAAACAAACAGATATCTGAGTCATTTATTAACTGTCAAAACAAATATAAATATATTATTAAAAAAAAACTAAAATAGCTATTTTATATAATATTTTCCTCCGAATCCGAAACTAATGATTAAAAAACAATTGAAGATCAAATAAAACTGGTAGGTGTCATTTTGATATTTCTTTAAATGGAATGCCCTATTTTTTATGTGATTATTTGATTCCCTGAATATCTTTTAATCTAAAGTGATATATTTTAAATTTTAAAATATCTATTTTTTGCACGCTTAAATCGAAAATATGTTTGTCTACCGTGCCATTAGCCCCTGACAGATTGATACGAATACCTGTTTACTCTTTGGCGGTAGTATCGCAGTGTTGCCGCTACTTAAATTGGTTATATGAGAATTTGCAAAACTTTCGAAAGCTTCTATTATTTTTATATCTTTGTACTTTTAAATATATTCTGAGATACCAGAATTGGACCATTGGAGAAACGGTAATTATTGCATATACGGTTTTCTTCTATTTTTGGATTATATGGTAAAATTTTTATATAGTCATATTCCAGTGTCCTTAGTGATTGCAAATATACTACCGGAGAAGAGAAATTATGTGTTTTAATATTTTTTATTTTAATTTGAAAATTTAAAATTACCATTGATTTTCTCCAAAAAAGCGAAAAAACCCCATTATGACAAGGAACGTCAGCGTAAAATGTTGCCAAATCAGGGTCTTTTCGAATACGTTCCCGCATTTTCACGTCGAAATATAATTGGGAAAATAAAAAGGGTTTAACTAACCAAAAAAACCATGACCAACTGTTTAGACAAATTCAAGAGCCCCTAGTCGGTCATGGTTAGTTTTGTAAGCAAAACAGCTTTTTATTTATCCCCAATTTTATTTTAGACAAAAACCAGAATATCAAAATTTGATGGCCGAAAATTATTAAGTCCGGCAACACTGTTGATACTTATTTTGAATTTGACAATGTAGAAAGAATGGTTTCAGATATTAGATTTATTTTAACCTATATTTTTTTAAATTTAAATTAAAATTGTTTTTCCCGATTTTTTATTTTGTCAATAGATTTCTGTTTTGTGTGTTATGTTTAACTAAATAATTATCAATTTATACGTTTTTCCCCCCCCAGCACTCCAAATTCACTAAGATCCAGTAAGTTTATTTGGTTGAAAAAAAAAAAAATTAAACACAGTTTCTCTTCTCCGGTACTATATTTGCTATCCCAAAGGATACTTAAATGTAATTTTATTAAAAAAAATTATAAAATCCAAAAATAGCAGAAAACCGTATATGCAATTGTTACCGGAGAAACCAATGGAAAAAGAGGAAACTTTCACCAAATAATAAGTAAATGGAACGATGGATCAAATAAATTGTAAAAATTACAGTCGTTTGTGCAATCTTTTATCCTTTCATTTATAGTTCCAAAGTTTTTAAATCTGGCATATTTTTTAGTAAAACCTCTCTGTAAACTAAACAGAAACTATCGTACCGAAAAATAATTAATATGAATATGTGGTAGCTTACCGTAAACAGCATTTTTGTTAAGCAATTCTTTATAATTAAACCCAAACTGTCTTGGAGTTTGTCACATACAATTACTTTGAATTTGACAGCTGCTGTGCCAAATAAACAAGGTCCCATACCTGTTACCTTAATTGTTTCAAATGTAGGTAATATAAAGATACTATTTAAAAATAAGAGACATAATAAGGTTCTTGGTTGGATGAAAGTCGTAGCAGCCAAAGAATAAGGATATGGTTCCTCGCAGAAAGGTCCAGAACATTTGTTAAATATACAAAATGCAGAAAAATCGAAAAAAGGCATTTTTTAAAATTTTATTCGCTTATAATTTTGAAATTATTCGTCGTAAAGAAAAATTGAAGGAAAAGAAAAGTTTTATAATTAAACTTTTTACAGGATTGGTTAAAATCGCAAAATGCATTACGCTAGTTGCAAAATAGCAATAACCAAGCATGTTTTTTTTGGACTCTTTAGATCTTATGACCTTCATGTTGCACAACCGTTTGGAAACATTCAAAATTTTGCAAATTGGGTAGAGTCCAGAATATGGCACTTAGACATTTGATTTTTATATTACATATACTAGAGCTTTCAAATTTATTTTTTTTTAATAAAAATCGGATAATTTGGGCGTCCTCAGTAATTGTTCAGTTCTAAAAACAGTTTTTGCTTATAAAGAAATAAAATATGTGCTAGAATTATCACTTATGATCTCCCTAGACTCAGGCGAAGGAATATTTTCTATAGAAATGTGTGACTGACGGGGGGAATTCAGTAAGAAAATTGCACACCCAAAATGTATTTAAAAAATAATAATAACAAATTTTAACATGAGCTGTCAGAAAAAAAATCAATTTATTTATTTTGTTTGTCTACCCAGGCGGGAGGAAAAAAATTCCTGGTCATAAAAATAACTACAAAGAATTTAAAATTTTTATATATATATATATATATATATATATATATATATATATATATATATATATATATATATATAGTTTATTTGTTTATTTTCTTTGACCTTGCCTTGATATATTATTTATGTTTTCCAAATTCCCTGGATGCCAGAGGGGTCACGGGGGGGGGCCGCGGGTCCGGGGGGGGGGTTACGGGCGCACTCAAGCAATTTTCATATAATTTTTAATAATTACGACGCCTCGGAAGGGTCATATTTTTTATAATGATAACAAAAACCTCGCAATACAAACATTTTTGATTAAATTTAATTTATAGATATAATAAAACTTAATGTTACCTAAACCCAAAGGGGCCTCACAAAACACTCATTACGTTGTGTAATGAACATTTATAAACTTAAACAAACACCCGACATTCAACACAAATAAATACACCAACGGTCTCGTTTCAACCGTCTATTTATTTTTTTAATATTTTTATTTCCGTAGTTAATATACCCCCCCCGTTACCCTTATATAAAAAGATAATATGTGCTTAAGGAATGTAAAAAACCGGGTTTCTTATTTAGATAATAATATAGGAAATGGTTTTTATGTATGGTCGCCCCGGCGACGGGGTTACGATATAATTCTTTATTATTACCATCGCGGGGGCCCGGGACACCGCCCCCCCCGGCCCCGTTTTTCCTCCCCCCATTACACTTTTTGTTTTTTTGAAAATATCGAATTTAAAACTTTTTCAAAAAGATTTGCTCGTTTTTAAATTTTGTATTTCAAAATCAAAGTGTGTTTTTCGGTGGAGTTATTTTTATTGCGTTTGTCGTGTAATTTTATGACTATTTAGTCTTAAAAATATTACTATCCTAGCTAAACGTTAAGGTATATAATATGGCTTTTTGTTTTTCATTTGTTCTTGATACTTAAGTATATGGTAACTGTAATTTTTTTTTTTTTAAAATATTTTGAATATTTTCAGAGAAAGTTTAGAATGTACGGTATGAGATATATTTTTATTATTATTGTCTTTTTCCGCCGTTTCTTGAATTTGTTTGAATTCAGGTTCTTGTATCCTTTAAAAATTGAGTTAACCAAATTATTAGGGTAGTTATTGTTTAAGGGCTATTTTTGCTTTATTATTGCTTTTTTTTCGATATGGTGGGTCACTTAATTATGACCTACCATATCGAAAAAAGCAATAACTAAAGCAAAAAATAGCCCTTAAACTTAATAATCAAATTTAATAATTAATTAACTAATTCTTAAAAAAAGAATTCACAAATTTTTATAATTCAAAACAAATTCCAGAAACGCAGGAAAAAAGACAATAATAAAAAAATATATCTATCCGCTCATATATTCCTAAACTCTCTGAAAATTCAAAATATTTTTAAAAAGAAAATATTACAGTTTGCCATAAGTATCATAATTTACTTAAAAAATTATCCCCGCAACTTTAAAGGAGCAAAATTGAAAAACAAAAAAAGCCATATTATATATGAAATCTTGCAAGGACTGCAGATAAATGGGTTATAGACAAACAAGCCAATATTTAAAACAGACTAAATAGTCATAAATACGACAAAACGTAACAAAACTGCTCTAACAAACCACTCCACCGAAAAAAACACACTTTTGATTTTGAAAATACAAAAAATCTTAAAAATGCAGAAACAAATACACAGAAAAGAGAATTTTAGAAATGGTCTTTATTCAAAAAAAACAAAAAAGCAATAAACACAAAGGCAGACACAAAGAATTTAAGTATGCATTATTGCAATCTCATTAATAATTAATAATAAAAAAAAAAATTACACATCAATATACCCAGTATAGATGACCATATAAAAATAAAACCAAATTTACATTATTATCTAAATGCAAAGAACTCTATTCTCACTGCTATTTTAAAAATATATTTTACAGTTTTTTACATTCCTTTTGATATTAAGCACATATTATCCCTTTGATAAAATGGTAAAGATGGTGCTAGTAGTTCTATTAACTACCAAAAAATAAATGATAATTAAAAAAAATAAATAGTTTAGTTGAAACGAAGACCGTTTATTGCATTATTTGTGTTGAATGTTAAGGTTTATTTGTACCTAAGCTTTATAAATGTTCATTACACAACAATAATGAGTGTTTTTCTTTAGAACCCCTTAGTTTTAAGGTAACATTACGTTTTATTATATTATATAGGTAAAATTTCAATCAAAAAAATGTTTGTATTGCAGATTGATTGTTGTCATTATAAAAAAAACATATATACCTGGACAGCTGGCCCTTCCAGGCCGAAACGTCGTAATTGACAAAATTATAGTGAAAATTGCTTAGTAAGCAACTGTTTTTATATATTGCCTGACCTTATCCCCAAGAAAATCCAGAAAATTTTTGGAAAAGCATAAACTATATATATATATATATATATATATATATATATATATATATATATATATATATATATATATATATATATATATATATATATATATATATATATACAGGGTCTTCATTAATGTCTGTACACCACGTGACCAAAAATGTTTGCGGGTTGCCTATTCAGAGGTTGCACAAAAAATTTAATAAAATATCCCTAGAAATACTAATAAGCTGTGCATTTAAAATCGATTTTTAAATGTCATGTCAAAACATTTTTTTAAGGTTATAAAATTTACCATTTATCATTTTTTTAAGTAATTAAAATTTTGAAAACCAAGTTATTAGGGCCTTTTTGATAATTTCTGTATGCAGAATAGTTTTGAGTCTCTGTTTGTCAATAATTTAATTTGCTAGATTTAAGTACAAAAAATTTATTGGAAACGAGGGATTTTTTGTGCAGTAAGATGAATTTGAATACGCCGTATTCAATACGGCTTCGCACCGATTCGTATCAACGCCCGTAACTGCATCAAATTTGACCATTGGAAAATAAAACCTGCATTTCTGCGTTAAACCATTTTTAAATGAGCATATTTGTTTGCAATTATAAAAAAATGTATAACTAGGTAAATGAGAAATGAGATTTTTACTGGGAGCTCTCAGGGTCGCTTACATGCTGACTATGAGATTGGCAAGGGCCTACGAGCACCTGGTGCGCTAAGGATAGTGTAAACTGTGGTCTAGTGAAGTTTTAATACGACAGTTGACCGACATTAGCAGGATTTGTTGTAAAAACTTTAGGAAGACGACACGCTTACACCATCCTTAGCGCGCACCAGGTACTCTCCAGGCCCTGTCACATCATATGAGTGTTCAACCACCTCTGGAATTTCCTCGAGTAACAAATTCGGTACCCATTTGCATCATTATTTACCTAGTTATAATTTTTTTATAGTTGCAAACTTTAAGATGTATTTCGAAACTGCATTTTTCTAATGCAAAAAATGCAGTTATTTATTTCCCATTAATTAAATTTGTTTTACAAAGTTTCTATATGTTTATACAATTCGAATGCAAGAAACCACATTTGAATCCATCTTACTGCACAAAAAATCCCTCGTAAGGCCTGTTTTGGTGCCATGTTCTCTTGACTATGTAGGGTTTAGCGAAGATCCGTTAATATATTTTATTATACCTTTGGGATTTTAGTCAATTTAAACTTAATAGGAAAACTCAAGTCACATTAACTCTTAGTTTACACAGTTTATTCATATTATTTAAATAAACTACTTGACTTAAAATGATGGACATGACTTAGATTTTTTTTTACATTATTAATAAATTACACTACCTGTACATAATAAAAAAATGGGAGAATTATTCATGCTAAAAGAAATTAAGATAAACAATGTACAAAAAAAATTTTTTTAAACCCGGGAAAAAGGGAAACCACGCTTCATCAGAGAAGAAAGTCCCAAAACACCATTCATTGTTAAGAATCATCAAAGCATTGACAAAACTGCACCCTTTTTTAAAATCTGGTGAAAGGAATTGCAAAACTGACTTTATATTGATGCTTTTCCCAAGTTTTTGGTTAGTGCTTTATCAAAACATTTCTAAAAAACAAAATATGGCACTGTAAAAATTAATTTCAATTTTTATTTAAAATAGTATCTTTACCGGACTGATAGACAACTTCTCCACTGATTTCTTAGGAATGTGTTCATTCGAAATGTATATCAAGAACAGGTTCTGTAAGCACGGTGGGCCTTTCCCAGTGGCTTGCCCTTAAAAATGCAATTTTGTTTTCAAAGCCATTGATTAGCACATGTCTGTGATGGACAAATGTTTCGTACTCAACAAGATTCTCAGGAAACCTTTCTCTAAACAGGCCATGCAACTTTGGAGAGAATAACAAGTTCCATCTCATTACGAGTTGCACTTCTAAAATGTGCCATTATTATAAAGGTATCTTGTTCCACAGTCCACATTTTAAACTTTTTTTCTAAAAGTAAACAAAACAGTTTTATTTACGTAACCTCAATAAAAAAACAGATGTAATTTACCTTAAACTGGAATATAAAGTAATTCTGAAAAGAACTGTTTTCAGCTTATAAGGTTCTTTTTCAAACATAATTTGTTCACCTAAAATTTTTCCCAAAAAACTATCCAAAACAAATACCGCTACCAACAATGGTCTGTCAGTATTAGTCAAGTCACTGTCAAAAAAGAGCTTGCTGTGTTGCCAAATAATATTTTCCTCATAAAAGGGGGTTCTTTGGACCACTAACCTGCACTGACTCCGATTTTTTGAATTTTAAATTAGAGGTTATTATAATCAGTAATAATGATTTAAACATTTTTTGCTTTGTTCGGAGTTTAGAAGCTGGTAAATTGTCACAAAAAAAAAAAATTTCGGCAAAAACTTTATGAACTTTTTCCATCTGGCAACATTGTAAATAGGAAAGAAACCAAGCAGTGGCACTTTTACAAACCAAAATCGCTGGTCGTGGCAAAACATTAATAAAGGGCCCTGTATATACGGGTGCCACAGATTCGAGTGCATGCTGGGGTTTTCGGAAACCGTGAGATACGAAGTCGGTTCAATTATGGCAAAGTTGCGCATTTAGGTGCCTAACAATATGCCGATTAGAAAGTTGTAAAATTCCGAGTACTTACTTACATATCCGGAAAAAACCAAAATTTGGTGATTTCGTTTTAATTCTTTTCTGACGTTATTTAAAGAGATATGGAAAAACAAAAGACACTTTCTCATGGCCACTTTTTAGGCTGTACAAAACAGCGTTGAGAGATTTTCCGTACGACGTTTCGTTTTTGTTAAACCATCATCAACTTTATTTTTTTCAATGCGGCACTCAATTGTTTATTGCCTTTTTTTGAAGCAGTTATAATCCCAATTACAATGATGCATAACACTTAATATTTTTCTGTTAAATAAACATTTTCCATAAGAGACAATGAGTAAAAAGGGGAAACCCCAAACATTTTTTTTGGGGCATTCCATTTTTTAATAAATATTAAGTGTTATACATTTTTTTTTGGGATAAAGAGGGGTTAAAAAAAAAAAAAAAAACCCAGGTCCGTATTTAAAAAAAAAAAATTGATGATGGTCTAACGAAAACGCGTCTCGGAAAATTTCAACCTGTTTTGTAGAGCTTAAGAAGTGGCCATGAAAACTTTTTTTTTCCTATCTCTTTAAATAACGTCAGACAAAAAAAAAATGAAATCGCAAATTTTTTTTTTTTTTTTGGATATCTCCGGAAGTACTGGAATTTTACAACTTTTAATGGGCATGTTGTTAGGCACCAAATGCCAACTTTGATTTTAACCGACCCTTTTTACGGTTTCCAGAACATGCATAATCTGTGGCACCCTGTTTATAAATATTACTTTTCTACTATAGGCATACCTAATACTTACCACGATGAATTATACAGAAGACGTTATCGCGAACCTTTATAAATCCGTCTAACACAACTGTGGAATGGTCATGCAGAAACAAAGACAAAAAAGTACACATATTTACCCCTAAGTGATCATATATGTCACAGAGATACACATCGTGGTGGTTTAGAAACTAAAAAAGCCGAAAATGCTTTTATCATATTTTAATAATCAATCAAACTTTTTCTTTAAAAAATTTACTTATTTAATTTCCAAACAAAATAGTTTTTCTGAGAAATAAAAAATATTTAATAAAGAAATCCTTTTACAATCTTTAAAAAAACTGGGATGAATATTACTATAATGTTATGTCTGGCAACACTGTTTCAAAAGACCATACTAAGATAATAATATAAGAAGGTATCCCAGTCCTGCAATGCTTGATTGGAAATGTGTCAAAGGAGCCCCCCAGGGGTTTTTTGCACACTAAAATTTTTTCATTCTTATTATTTATTTTTTGCGGAATTGGAAAAAAAAATACTTTAGTTTTCACACAAACTCGTGGGGCGCGACTGCTTGACACATTTTCCATCATGCATTGCCGGATTGGAATACCTTCTTATATATTATCTTAGATCGTACGATCGGACCCAGCGCAACCATCGTTTTCTGTTAGAAACGCTATAAACTTTTGCTTCGTTTCCACTCCTTCCTCTAGTTCTCCTTTCTTTTTACCAAATAAAAGTGTAAAAATATTTTTTTATAATGACTTTTAGGTACATTATATAAATGACAGAGATAGAGGTCATGTATGGGAACAGGTACTCATTATGCTACCAGCACACGTTTGTGTAGTTTTGCTAAGTGCCACAGTGCCAAACACTATTGAATTTGCTGATTGGCTAGGAAGAACGCATCAAAGGTAACTATATAAAATTTTAACTACTTATACTTTTTTCTGTCTCTCTATTTTTTAAATTCACTTGATTTGATCTTTTATTTTCCTTATCCATATAATTTGAAGCGAGCCAAGAGTCACCGATCCGTATTAACGTAAAATCTGAGCTCTCCTATATATGGCTTTGATCTCAGAGCAAATGTAACCTTAGTTGCTATGTTCTAATATTAAAATATTAAATCTCAGATGAAAGTGGAGCAAGCAGATTTACTAGTATTAAATAAAAATATTGATAAAAAAAATAATTTAAATATGTAAAACCTCGCATAAACGTTCCACGTTCGACTCGATGTGATGACGCGCAAATTTTTAAACTTTGAGAAGCCATATTTCGAAAACAATTAACTTTTGACCCATATATTTTTGGGTTTTTTTTTTGTTTTGAGCATTTTTGTTTTTTAAAAAATCGGGGAAAAATCATACTTTTTACACCCTGTATATTACCAGACGATAAATTAAATTTAACCAGTAATTAAATTTACCAAAAGAATATATATTTTTTGCTGTTTTTTTTAAAAATTTTAAAGTTTTTTTAATTTTTTAGAAAGGTTTTTTTTAGTCCCTAAAAGACCTGTACCTTGCAACTTTTCAACCTGTGAATTGGGCACCTCTAGAGACAACCGATTTTTGCTTTTGGACGCAGAAAAATGGCTTAATGAAGGGTAAGCAGTTTCAAATATTAAAAAAAACCTACTTTTTAATTACCCAGTTAAGTGTCCTTTAAATTGACAGCTGATTGAACAGTTGAGGTTATTTTAGCAACCTCGTATTTCCATTTTTTCAAAAATGACGTTCTGTTGGTTTTTATAAAAAAAGGGTTATTATTATAACAGCTTTACAAAATTTATCTGCGAAAAGCTGCTTTTCTTCGACATCAACAGGAACCACGTCTATTAGCGGCTCCCAAGATTGTATATCCAAGGAGGATTTGCCGCATTTTTTAAGTGTTCACAGTGTGTTTTCTCACTTCAAAACATTTCGTGGGTGTAAGTTCAAATCCATGTAAAAAAATATTTCTCGACAAAATAGTGGAGCAAATAAGTTTTTTGTGTCTCTTGTAAAATTTATATTTTGTGCTTTACAAGGTTTTTATACTAAGCCATCGATATTTAACGTTTTAAATCATATTAAGAGGTGGTCCATACATAAAAAAAAGGAAGTTTAAATTTTTGGGCCCAAACTGTAGAAAAAAATTTTCCCCGGGGTCAGGGCAGCGGGAATGGGGGAAAATTGGCCCCCCGGGTTTGGAATGAATAGTAGGTCAGAGCCGGACTTCCATAATTCTTTGTACTATCTATAAAGTTGACATCATCAAATGTCAAATTCCATTCACTTTTTTTTTACTTTTTGCACAAATTGTTGGTTATTAAACAATACTACCATAGAATATTTAAAATTATTTGTTTTTTTTTTTTAATAAAATTGGGGATGGCGCCTCTTTACAGCCTTCTATTTAAATGGTCAATTTTTGGGGTTTGATTTTTTTAAAAATCTTTGTAAATAAATAAAAACACGATTTTAAAAAAAAAAATTTCAAACATTGTATGATGAGTTTCATGTATTTTCAAATTTTTGATAAAAAAAGGGGGAAAATATGTAAATAAGTTTTTTCCCAAGATTGTGGTTTACATTAAAAAATGAAAATTTTTAAAACTGCTTTTTAGGCATGTACTTTTCACTAATAACAAAATTTATGAGACAGAATAACAATGGTTAAAAATGTTTAGTAAACCCTTTTTACCTAGGTATCCATTGTAACATAACTTAAAATTTTTGTGTCTACAGTATGTCGAGCTTAAAAAGTTGATAATGTAAGTTTAAAAAACCAAAAATCTAATTTCTTTTAAACAAATACAGAAAAAGCAAAGGAACTTTAACATAAAATTGTACTTTCATTCAATTAGAGGGACCTTATATATTAAAATTTGCCTGGTCTGCCCAGTAATTAATAATTTTGATCCTTTAAAAGAATTACAAATTATTAAATGAAAAAAAAATAAAAATGAAACCTTATTTTTTTTAATAATCCCAAAAAAAAAAATTTTTAAAAAATCAAAAGAATTGGTTTTTTTTTAAGTTTTATTTTTTAACTTTTTATATTATTTTTATTCGGTTACCAATTAGTCTCATAAAAGACCTAATTTTAAAAAAAAAAATATTTCCTAAAGTAAAAAATGGGGTATGTTACCCTTGGTTTAAAAAAAAAACCTAAAACCCCCTGTCATTTTTTAAATATTATAAAAAAACAAAAACAAAAAATTAAGTCAAATTTAAAAACACTAATCACTAAAAAAAAAGGTTTTTTTTCAATCCAAAAAAATTGCAACCAAAAAATATAATCACAAAACAAAACAATCAAACTAATAGGTTATAAAAGTATAATTTATAATAAGATTTATGTGTGTAAACAAACATTAAATTATTTGGGAATTGCGCAAAACGGCGGGGTCAACCGACAGTTATTTTCATACTGGGCTGGCATTTTTTATCAAAGGGTAGCATTGGGCCCCTACCCTTTAAATTCCTTGGAATAACCCTTACTTTTTTATTCATAAGGATATTTTAAAATTGAAAGGGATTTTTATAGCGGATGGTTCCTCTTTTTCAGGATCTAATGTTTTATTCTTGTGACTTCCGGTTTAACCAGAAATAATTAAAACCAATTTTTTTCATATTTACCCTAAATGTTTTTCTAGCTTTAAAATTATTTTTTCAACCACAATATTTTTGAAAACAGAATAGGAACAGCATATTTTTATTTGGCATTATGTGAAACAATTCTTTTTCTTCCCTTTTGCCATATACAATAATTATCATTGATTTACTTTAGTAATTACACCAACATCTATTTCATAAATTTTTAGACACCCACGATACGTCAGTACTTAGGCCTCAGCCTTTGTGGCTGTCCCCCAAATAAAAAAAAAATTAAAAATGACAAATATCTTCATTGTTTATGGAGGTTCAATCAATGA
>JAHBCN010001427.1:0-42500 GCA_019359885.1 Listronotus oregonensis
TTTAACGTACTAATTGGTCGGTGGAGGACGTATACACCCAATTGCTCTGCCACTATAATAAGTCAACCACAAACTCAAAGCCAACTTTAAATACAACGCTCGTTAGCACGAATTAGACATATATGACAAGAATAAATCTCTATATTCAAATCATTAGAAATATTAGAATAGACTGACGCAAGTAATAAACACGTATTATTAACCTATAATACCTAAAATAGATAAAACTATTTTAAGAAATTATTTTCAATTAATCTATAAAATACTTGTTTAACTTACAAATATTAACAGTATAAATTAGTTAAACAATAAAAAACAGGATTTTCTATTATCAAATGATGCACTTAACAGATTATTTGCAATATGAATTAGGGGAAAGTAGAGATTTATTTTTTGTCAGTATTTTTAGGAATTTCTGATTATCACTTATTTATAGTAGGTGTTTCAAAATCTACTTACACCATTGAGATTTTGAAAACTATGGGAGATACACAAACGGGTAAATTGAGGTTTCACTAACACTAACAGCTTGGACTACCCTTGTCTTTATTTGTTAATTGGTGCACCACGTTTAGGTTAGTATATCTCCAACTTTTTCAAGTGATAACAAAAAACTATGGGTAAACCATACATTGTGAAAAGAATAACAATAAAGTCTACTCTAGAGCCAGAAAATCTTAGTCCGACACCCAATAACACACACTTTTTTTTTATTTTGTGGACCTATGTAATTAAACAAAAAATTTTTGGCAAAAAGATACTAGTGTATGTCATTAAACATGTATTTTAAGTACACACACATGTACCTCTTTGCCATTTTTTTATAACAATAAATTCAACCATATTTCACCTAATTTAATTTTTTGAAATAAATTACTTGTAATCCTTTGCATCTAACCCACCCATATTAATGTGTTAGATCAACAGTATTAATAAAAATGTTGCTGTAGTCAGCACGTGTAAAATCCCCAACTTCCCCTATTTTTAAATATTGACACTTCATTAGATTGTGCAATGGCCATTAACCAAATACATGCATTTTACACATTTTATGCAGTCATACCAATGCAGGCTGCGTAAAGTATAGTTAGTATACACAATGTCTACCTCACAACAAATTAACGAACTTTCAAAAGATGCAACAGAAAAGTTAGTTAACTCAATTGATTATGTGTTTTTTGATATAGATGGTAAGATAACCAATATTTAACTACTATTTTAACGACATAACCAAATACGTTTAATTTTAAAAACAAAAAAAAATACAGGGTGTTTAAGAAACATGGGATATCGTTTAATTTAAGATTGCTTGGCAAGAAATAAGACAAAAATGTTATATATAAACATATCTCTAAAACGGTTTTATTTTGAAAATATAGAGTTCGAAAGAAAATTTTTTAGAATAGATATTTTTTCTTTATTTAAAAAAACTAACCTAAATATATTTTCTGACGATACCTCTTTTGACTCTTATTTTGCCATAACTTTTTTATTTAAATTACGTATTGGAGGTTTTTTGGGGCACCGATTACAAATCCAAAATCATTTTTGTCGGAACTTTCTAATTTTTAAGCTATGATGCCCCACTTTGAGCTAACCTCAAAACTGCACAAACTTTTTTAAAATCCCTCCTTTTTAAAACTGGTTACACTCAAAATAAAAAATTTTATGGTAAAATACTTATTATTTTATAGGACAGATATATTTTTTTTTTTAGTAAATACTTTTGGAAAAAAACACCTTCAAAAATTGTATTTTTACTTTTAAAAAGTAAAAAAGAAAAATTAGAGAGTTTTAGACTACAGGTTGGTTACATAGAACGCGCGAAACAATTAGAAGTCCCCACCTACCAAATTTAATTATTTTTAACATTAACAGAATTTTTTTAGAAAATAAAGGAAAAAATATGTAATCCAAGTAAGAGCATTATTTCAATCTTTATTTTTGCGGTATATAATACATCTGCAAGGTTACTCTATGATAAATACCAATTATACTATGTTTTAGATGCTAGTTCAAATAGGCCAATACAGTTCATGGCATCTATAAGGGATCTAACAGTGCACTTGCAACAGATTAATAAGAATTTAAAAAAATAAAATCTTATTTTTGTACACATACAAAAGAAACGCATATTAATGTAAACTTTATTGCAACGCCCTTCAATTGTTTTGCGCGTTCTTTGGTACCAACCAAAAATTCCCTAGAAAATTTTGTTGACTTTTTAAAAGTATCTAAATATAGGCTTTTTAAAGGTGTTTTTTGTTAAACGTAATAACTAAAGAAACGTGAACATAAATTTATCCTATAAAATTATTGGAGAAGTAAATCCTTATGCCTTCGCACCGTAAGTAGTTGCCAACAAACTCTGCTATCGACTGAATATACAATGAAAACCAATAGGTGCAAATTAAGGTTTGGACGCCCTGTAAAATAATTATTGCAAATAAAGACACAGCGAATAAAATAATTATAGCTCGTTTTTATTTACAAGCGAAAAGAATTTACTCAATTTTCACTCCACAAGGATGGTGTGATACGCCACTGAGTTGTATCAGCAATTATATCAATATATACAATATATGAGTGTTACTTTTCCTAGACAAATTGGAATTTAATGTTACTTTAAAATTATCAAAGAAAAAAAAAGGTTCAAAATTACCCTTTAACTAGACACTGATAGCCTTAATCAGTTTATCAAGAGATTGGAAATTTAAAACGTAACCTATTATCTAATGAGAAAATCAGCTGTTTATACATTTATCAAGGACTTTTTTATACACAAAAATATGAAAATAAAGTTACATAATTTACTAAAAAAAATCGGAGAAAAATTCACTTAAATTTGCCACTTCTGTGACACTCTTTACAAATTATTCACGAACTATCTAATTAACAAGTTAAGATGTTACCTTTCCATGCAGCTATCTACAATACCATTCACTAGCACCCTTTTTAATCACCACTTCCAGTTAAAGCCTGTCCTGCTCCAGCTCGTTACTTTATCTTTAATCACAACTTAACTTTAGTTTTGAACTTTACGTAAAGTATGCCAATTTAAAATTAACACAGAGAATTATTTAAGTAGCTTTTCTAGCTAAGAAGTGTACACTTTGTACTTAACCTTACAATTTGAATTACTTACAGAAATAGATGTGCTAGTCAAATTTTTTGCACTAACACGGGGAAAGTAGTATTACACTACCATGGAAAAATGAAATTTCCATCAAATATTTAAGAAAACATTCCGCCGCGTCGCCCGAGATGTTAAAGACACTTTCAGACGATGTGCACGTTTCGCCGCAGTTCGTCTTACTTGTAAGAAACAGAGAAAATTTCAGACACTGCTTAACTGACGAAGCCAGTTGTCTTACTAACTTCTGTTGCGCGTCGATGCACTACGTCATCGGGAGATATGTAGTCATACCGGGGTGCGGTTGTGATGCTTAAAATTAACTCGGTTTGTTTGTTTAGTCATTTGAAGACTAGTAAAGGAATTTTATTTACACTTTAGCGGTGTTGTCAAGATTATAAGGGAATTTAATGTTACTTTAAAATTATCAAGGAAAAAAAAAGGTTCAAAATTACCCTTTAACTAGACACTGATAGCCTTAATCAGTTTATCAAGAGATTGGAAATTTAAAACGTAACCTATTATCTAATGAGAGAATCAGCTGTTTATACATTTATCAAGGACTTTTTATACACAAAAATATGAGAATAAAGTTACAAAATTTACTAAAAAAAATCGGAGAAAAATTTACTTAAATTTAGAAAGAAAATTTTTTAAATTTCGCTAGAAACCCTATACGCCTCCCAAAATCTATAAGGCATAAATCTATCTACGTTACAACACAATTAGAAATTGTTTTTTATCACTATAGAAGTTAGAAAGTTTAAAGTTAAATTTGAAAATTATTTACAGTTTTTGTGATACCCGGTATCACTATCACACATATTATTTAAAAGAATACTTAATAGATTTATTTAGCTTGAGTAGCTGATAAACCTCATTTGCATATCTAAAGCGTATCTGATATGAATAAATTATAATTTACTTCAACTAACCAATCACAAAACAGCTGCCAGAAACCGGCCATACGAAACAACTTCGTAATATTGTGTAAATGGCACTATTTTGCATGGTTGGCGTAGGAATTCATTTTTCTACCAAGCGCTTAACCTTCTTACCTCTAGCCAATCACAATACAGCTGCCAGAAGCCTCGATGACGCGCCATACTCGATAATTACACAATATTAAATGGTGCTACTAACCCACCCATATTAATGTGTTAGATCAACAGTATTAATAAAAATGTTGCTGTAGTCAGCACGTGTAAAATCCCCAACTTCCCCTATTTTTAAATATTGACACTTCATTAGATTGTGCATTGGCCATTAACCAAATACATGCATTTTACACATTTTATGCAGTCATACCAATGCAGGCTGTGTAAAGTATAGTTAATATACACAATGTCTACCTTACAACAAATTAACGAACTTTCACAAGATTCAACAGAAAAGTTAGTTAACTCAATTGATTATGTGTTTTTTGATATAGATGGTAAGATAACCAATATTTAACTACTATTTTAACGACATAACCAAATACGTTGAATTTTAAAAAACAAAAAGTTTTACAGGGTGTTTCAAGAAACATGGGACATCGTTTAATTTAAGATTTATTGGCAAGAAATAAGACAAAAATGTTATATATAAACATATCTCTAAAACGGTTTTATTTTTAAAATATAGAGTTCGAAAGAAAAATTTTTAGAATAGATATTTTTTCTTTATTTAAAAAAACTAACATAAATATATTTTCTGACGATACCTCTTTTAACTCTTATTTTGCCATAACTTTTTTATTTAAATTACGTATAGGAGGTTTTTTGGGGCACCGATTACAAATCCAAAATCATTTTTGTCGGAACTTTCTATCTTAAAAATTCCCTAGAAAATTTCGTTGACTTTTTAAAAGTATCTAAATATAGGCTTCTTTAAAGGTGTTTTTTGTTAAAAGTAATAACTAAAGAAACGTGAACATAAATTTATCCTATAAAATTATTGGAGAAGTAAATCCTTATGCCTTCGCACCATAAGTAGTTGCCAACAAACTCTGTTATCGACTGAATATACAATGAAAACCAATAGGTGCAAATTAAGGTTTGGACGCCCTGTAAAATGATTATTGCAAATAAAGACACAGCGAATAAAGTAATTATAGCTCGTTTTTATTTACAAGCGAAAAGAATTTAATCAATTTTTACTCCACAAGGATGGTGTGATACGCCACTGGGTTGTATCAGCAATTATATCAATATATACAATATATGAGTGTTACTTTTCCTTGACAAATTGGAATTTAATGTAGCGGTGTTGTCACGATTATAAGGGAAATTTACTAATTAAAAAATAGATTTTATTAAGATTTAGATGGGAATGTTAGCGTACTCGTGGCTATAGAAAAATAGCTTTCAGGTTGCAAGATGTGTTTCTGCAACAAAAATAATAAGTTCTTCTATTATGGATGTAACCAGTTTTAAGAAGGCGGAATTTAAGAAAGTTTGTGCAGTTTTAAGGTAAGGTCAAAGTGAGGCGTCATAACCCAAAAACTTAAAGGTTTCGACAAAAAAAAAGTACTTTGGATTCGGGATTAGCGCCAAAAAAAAACCCTATACAAAATTTAAATAAAATCGGCGATGAGTCCGATAAGTAAAAAAATATTCTTTTTGGTATTAATATTTTTGTTAATAAGATGCATATTCTCTGCTTTTAGTTTTACGTCCAAAGGGTACTCTTGCTATATACTAACATTTGAACTTATTAACAATTCTAATTTTCACAAAAAATAACGTACCGAAAAATAAATACATATATTCAAGCAAGAGGTGGATAGTTAGATTACTTTTTTGTAAAATTTACTATTGTTTTGAATTTAAAATGTACCTACCAAATTATCAAATTTTAATAACAAAGGAGTTATGAAAAAGTACTAGTAAAAATTAAATTTCCCGAAGCCACGCTTCTGGTTCATGATAGTAACAAAAGTTCATCATCAGTATGTATTTCGCTCAATGTGATTACTGTGTCAAGTTTCACCTAAGTCAAAAGACTCGATTTGAAAATAAAGGGAAAATCCTAAATATGAATTCTTTTCACACTTCGTCTTTTAAAAATAAGGTCGTTTTGGAGCTTTGCTTATGAAACATTTTGGTCTTATTTTTTCCCAGGAAGCTTCTTTTTAGCGTTGTCTGACTTTTTTAAACACCCTGTATATTTATGGAAAAAAATAATTTCAGAAAAATATATCTTGTAGGTGTTTTAGTCCATAATAAAACGCCCATTCCAGGAGGAATAGAATGCATTGCCAAACTACGGAATCTTGGAAAAAAAATTGGTTTTGTTACCAACAATTCTATTTATCCTGTAAGCATTCTACATGAAAACCTAAAGCCTTTTGAAGCAACAGTAGATGAAATTGTAACTCCAAATGATTCAACGCTGACCTACCTTAAAAAAATTGATTTTAAAAAAGATATTTTTGTAATAGGTGGATCGTTGACGAAAAAAATTCTCAAGGAAGCTGGATATAATGTTATAGAATATAAAGTAAGTATTTAAACAATAAAACTTTTAATACGGTATATTTAGTGTATCCTTATCACACTCTGAATAGGTCAGTGCAGCCAGATTGTGGGAAAAAGTACTCCCTCTACACATAATGCACATAATGTGAAGCACATAATGTGATCTGGACACCGAAAGGAGCCGAGCGATGCCGAAGTCTTCTCCCAGATTAAGAAAAAGTTTTCTCCTACCACGCGACTAGGAGGGGTGACGCACACAACGCTTGCCTACGTCCGTGGTGGGAGAAAAGTTCTCCTTAATCTGGGGGAGACTTCGCATCACTCGGCTCCTTTCGGTGTCCCGATCAGATGGTACTTTTCCCGCAATCTGGCTTCACTGGAATAGGTATCTTTAAGATGGGGAGTAGTCCTAACTAATAAACGTGCTCATTATATTGCATAAAGTAGCTGGAATTTGAACCATGACGTCACTTGACACAAAACCACTAAATACCGGGCGGTTTATACCATACATTCGGTTGGAAAGGCATTATGTTATGTATGCATAAGGTGGGTTTTTAAATTGTTTATCTGTCTTTTTTGACGATTAAATTATTAGACCAAATTATATCCTGGGACTTTAACAAAATACCTTATACACCACTGATAAACAAAGGATTGCGACATGACATTTTTTGAGGGCGTCTTATGTAATTTGTAGCTCTGAAGTTAACTTTGAAGACAGAAGTTTTCTATCATGCATAGATATTTTGCGCAGCCTCATGGGCTTTTTTGTGCCTAATCTCTCATTGTCTTTTATATCAATCCTCCCATTAGTTTTGTTCCTTCTACAACTCTGTATAACCCCGAGACTAGTTGGTTGATATATTCCTGTGAGCTCATTCCGGTTGCCCAAATAATGCCTGTCTTTTGTGATTCAATGCTTTACATTCGCACAGGATATGGTAGGCTGTTTCTTCCCCCTCGTCGCACATTCTGCAACCTGGGTCCCCCGTTGTATGAGCCTATCTTGTGTAGGTGTCCTCTTAGGTTATCATGCCCTTTTAGCAACCCTACTGTTATGCGAAGTCTTTTCCTACATTGTCTGAGTAGTTCTTCCTTCGTTCTTTTGAATGGGCCTCTTATGAAGCTTTTTCCATGTCTTATTCTACTGAGGTTTTCCCAGTATTCTTCGTATTTGTTTCGGATCCATTCCCTGGTTTGCCCTCGTGCTGTGGTTTTGGTCACTCCAAGGGCAGGTTCTGGCCCAAAGTATGGTGTGGATGATCCCTGTCTCGCTAGCTCATCCGCTTTTTCGTTGCCTTCTATCCCCGAATATCCTGGTACCCACAAGAAAGTTACTCTGTTGCATTCTCCCAGGATTTCCAGTTCTTGTTGGCATTCCCATGTCAGCTTGGACGTTACCTTGGGGTTTACTAGTGCCTCTAGTGACGCTTGGCTGTCTGTTATTACGCAGATCCGCTTGTTTTTATAAGCCCTCCTGTTATTTTCTTTTGAACAGTGCAGTAAAGCATATATTTTTGTTTGAAATACAGAACTGTGTGTTCCTAGTAGAATGGAGAATGTGAATTCCCCATTTCACTGTACACACCCGCTCCAGTTCCCTGCTCGGTTTTGAAACCATCCGTATACCAACCGTGCCGGGGAGATCGGGTTGCTGCCACCCACTTTGATCTGGAATTTTTTCCTCGAAGTTTTTGTTGAATGAGTATTCGGGAATCATCTGGTCTGTTCTCTCGTCCAGGATGTTGCCGCCAACCCCATGAACAGTTAAGTTGAAGCAATTATCTGGAAAAACGTTTAAATCACGCTACAAAGCAAAATTATAAATAAGAAATAAGATAAATAAAAAAAACACAAAACAAAAAAATATTTTAACAGCGAATAAATATTTTTTGCAATAGTTACAAGGATTCTGCGTATTAATAATAAACGTTTTTTTCATTTTTGCTGCATTTTTATAGACATGGGTTTTTTTCACCTTTGTATGCTCCATTAATTAGCAAATTAAGATAATTATCAATTAAAATAGTGTAATTAACTTTTAATATTATTTTCTGGCTGATAACTAATCTTTTTTCAAGGTTAAAATAGAATAACTAAGTAACAACTTCTAAATACCCTTACAATTGAATAGATTATATATCACATAAGCACCTCGATACATTGTACTAATTGTACTAATTAAACAAAATACTATTTGTTTTGCAACAAAATAGTATTTTGTTTAATTTATGTACACGACGATATTCTGCATCGGAGATAAACGGTTTTAATGTAACATTTTTTATGTATTATGTATTTAGAATACATAATATCTGTTTGCATATTTGGAGCGTGTTTGGGAAAAGTAGGCAATAAATGTGAAAAATCATTAAAGGAAAATTAAACATTAAGATAAACTAAATATCTTTTTAACCATTTTATTAATTCTGAGAACTTTTTTATGTAAAGAGCTCTTGGAATTGTTTAACTTACTGAATTTTCTTGACTTCTCCCACCTTTCATACAAGCGTCATTTAGGCTGTTTTAATAAAATATACATACATCCCTAAAAATTTTATTAGCTACATTGGTCATTTTTAACGTAATATATAGAAATAAATTTTAATAAATAATAATAATAATAATATTGCTTTATTGTCATATAAGATTATACAACTTTTCAACAAAGCAAAATAAAATGAAACAACTATGATAATAACAAAAATAATATAATAAATTATATATGATATTATGAGGAACAAAAATAATATAATGATGCTATGCAATAAATATGTTCTAATTTATTTTCAAAGTATTCAGACAATACATAATAAGCCATTTCTAACAATAAGTTTTGGACAAAATAATTTAAATTTATCACACTAATGTTTTTAATACTAGCAGGTAAATAGATAAACATTTTTTTGAGTTATAAATCAAAGATTTTTTTTATTAAAGTAGAACATGGATTTGGAAAATAAAATTAAGAATTTTGTCTAATATTTTGCAAAGAGTTCTAAGTATTATTAAACCAATATTTTTTGTATACTAAAGATATTGTTTCTAAAATATACAGGTGTGGAAAGTTCAAAACCGAACATGGACGTTTCGCAAGTAATACACAGAAAACAAATTAAACGCTAAAACAGAGGGAGATCGAATTTAAACTAGGACATACGTACCAAAATAGCTTAAACAGCGTACGCTCGACGAAGGTTGCCGTATGCTTTGAATCGCCGGTCTTCCCTGTTCGAAACAGCGCTTGATACAAGTATCGACACATTGCGAAATTTTGTCTCACTTCTTTCACAGAATTAAAAGGGTTGTCCCTTTCTGTTTGATACATTACACTTTTTCCCTATGTTTGGTTTTGGATTTTCCACCCCTGTAGATAAAAGTAAGTGTTAAAATTATTTTCGATTTAAATAATGGTTTACATGAGTTTTTGGACTTTACAAATATATCGAACTGCTCTTTTTTGCAATAAGGAACACTGAATATAATAGATGGTGAAAAGTGTTTTCAGCGGATTCATATCTGGTGACCGAGGTGGCCAAAACTGAGGACCGCCTCGATCTATCCAACGATTTGGATATGTTTCATCTAAATAACGAGGCGCTAATAACCTGAAATGGGCAGGAGCCCCATCGTGTATAAACCACATTGCTCTTCTAACATCTAGGGGTACCGCCTCAAGAAGTGCTGGAAGTATGTCTTGGAGAAAATGTGTGTATGTTTTCCCATACAATCTTTGTGATAGAAAGTGTGGGCCAATGAGGTGGTCTCCAAGGATTCCAACCAATTCAAAAGAAAATTGTAGTTGGTTATGAGCTTCAACTATGGCATGGGGATTTTCGTCTGCCTATATGTGGTTATTGTGGTAGTTAATGATTGCTTCTCTGGAAAAATTAGCTTCGTCGGTAAAGAGAATATGCGCCAAAAACTGGGGGTTTTGGTCAATGACTTCTAAAATCCAATTAGAAAATTCAAGATGCCTAGGAAAATCGCTTCGGAATAGAGCCTGGACTTGTTGTACGTGAGATGTATATAATAACTGATCCATTAAAATGCCCTTACTTGTGCAACTTCTTTCCAAGATAGAGTCAAAAGGTATTTAATCATAAAAGACAGAAGTAGTGCAAAATTTCATTGATTTTAAAAATATTTAAAACGACTTAAACCCACCAAAACAACCTATTTTTCTTTTTTACCCTTACGATATTCCCTCTTTTACAGTTTTCTGCATTTATGGTTTTGCTGGAAATAGTACCTTTCACAGTAATCATATCTAATGCCAGCCACGCACACTGAGAAAATCCTAAGGAGATAAACGCCACAGACCGGGCCAGCAGTCTGCTCAGTCCGGATGACAAAGGCGGGAACTTTTTCATTATACCCACCCCGCAGAAATTGTATAAAATTATGACAAATTGACAAAAAAAAGTATAGTAGTTTGTTCTACACACTTTAAAACATTGGAGAAACACAATAATATATTGACAGGTGCGCTATAATGGGTGTAAATAAACATCAAAACTCACTGGTCAACGACGTTTTCTTGAAATCGCGTGTAGTCGCCGGTGCTTTAACTAACCAGAATTAACCATGACCGACCAGAACTAAGGGCTTTTAAATTTGTCTAAAGTATCTCTACGTAGAAGTTATTAACAAAATTGTCTGCGTTGTAAAATTATTAAAAATAAAAAATTAATACCCAAAACTGTTTTCTCCACGTTTTTGAAATATTTTTAATAATATAACAATATTTTTTGCAATTTGAGCTCTTTTTGGACGATTTCTATGGAGTGGGTCTAACAAAAAAGATCCCAAAGGCGTCAGTAGGGATTTAATACACGAGCTGCACCCAAATAGTGCACGATGACGTCATATGACCTTGAATGGCCACGTGTGCGATACGTCATATCACCCCCCTCCACTTGACCTTGAACTGACTGCGCATGCGCGTCATCTACTCTTTGTCTTGTGACCTTGAGCGTTACTGCGCATGCGTGCCCCTCCCACTCTTCGTCTACTTGACCTTGATAATTAATGCGCATGCTTGTCCTTCCACTCTTTTGCTCTTCGACCTTGAACTTTGTTAAGCAGGCGTGCCTTTCCCACTCTTCAATTTATAATGACCGGGCATTGTGGGGGAGGTTTATAAAATTTGGCCTTGGGTTGGTGTGGGATTGTGGTGGGGGTGCATCACTATAAATAAGTGTATTTCTGTTTGCGATGTTTAACCAGACGTTGGTGTCAATAAGGTTATATATAATTTATCTTGACATGGGTTTTTATTATTATAGGCGTAATAAAAAGACACAAATTGATAAATTAGCATACATTTATTTGACAAAATCCTTTTAAAAATATACATAGAGGGCACTAGATGGGAAAAAATCAATAATGAACTAAGGCCTGGCCTATAGGCAACTAGTTTTACAATAATATATATGTGTGTGTGTAAATCTATAAAGCTTTGCCCACACTTATATATTAAATGAATATATTAATTAATAATTAGTTTATTTCTCACATAGTATTTATTCTGCACAAAATGTAAATTTTAGTGTATTTGTTTACGAAACTTTAATCAGATTTCTATTATTACATTCTAAAGCACCTAAAATACATAGAGGGCACTAGATGGGAAAAAATCAATAATGAACTAAGGTGGCCTATAGGCAACTAGTTTTACAATAATATATATGTTTTTAAATCTATAAAGCTTGCCCACACTTATATATTAAATGAATATATTAATTAATAATTAGTTTATTTCTCACATAGTATTTATTCTGCAACAAAATGTAAATTTTATTTGTATTTGTTTACGAAACTTTAATCAGATTTCTATTATTACATTCTAAAGCACCCTAGAACACAGATTTTTACACTATAAAACCAGAATACTTTATTTACATATAGGAAATGTACTTAATTAATCTTGACATGGGTTTTTATTATTATAGGCGTAATAAAAAGACACAAATTGATAAATTAGCATACATTTATTTGACAAAATCCTTTTAAAAATATACATAGAGGGCACTAGATGGGAAAAAATCAATAATGAACTAAGGGCTGGCCTATAGGCAACTAGTTTTACAATAATATATATGTGTGTGTAAATCTATAAAGCTTTGCCCACACTTATATATTAAATGAATATATTAATTAATAATTAGTTTATTTCTCACATAGTATTTATTCTGCAACAAAATGTAAATTTTAGTGTATTTGTTTACGAAACTTTAATCAGATTTCTATTATTACATTCTAAAGCACCCTAGAACACAGATTTTTACACTATAAAACCAGAATACTTTATTTACATATAGGAAATGTACTTAATTAATCTTGACATGGGTTTTTATTATTATAGGCGTAATAAAAAGACACAAATTGATAAATTAGCATACATTTATTTAACAAAATCCTTTTAAAAATATACATAGAGGGCACTAGATGGGAAAAAATCAATAATGAACTAAGGCCTGGCCTATAGGCAACTAGTTTTACAATAATATATATGTGTGTGTGTGTAAATCTATAAAGCTTTGCCCACACTTATATATTAAATGAATATATTAATAATTAATATATTCATTTAATATATAAGTGTGGGCAAAGCTTTATAGAAATTAATAATTAGTTTATTTCTCACATAGTATTTATTCTGCAACAAAATGTAAATTTTAGTGTATTTGATGCGTGCCCCTCCCACTCTTCGTCTACTTGACCTTGATAATAACTGCGCATGCGTGCTCCTTCCACTCTTTTGCTTTTCGACCTTGAACTTTTTTAAGCCTCAATTACATATTAGTCTCGCCTGGAGTTTAATTAAACCTATATTCTAAACGACACTTTTCCTATTAGAGAAAGCAATAATAATGCAACTTTACAATATTAAAGGTATCGTATCTTTTAATCAAAATTAACAATAATCTTTTTACTGAATCGATTCACTTGAATCAATCACTTGAAAAGATTCGTTCGCAACCGATTCACTTTATTATTTTTCCACAACATGTGTTTTATTTATTGTAAATTATACAACCAGTTATACATTATATATATATATTTTTACAAGGTACAAAACTGGATTCATTTGAAGTGCTTTTTACTAAAAATGAGCAATAAATTATTGTAAATTTTGGTGTAACTGTTTAATATATAAATGCCTAATAAGTGTATGTTGCCATTTGTTGCTAATCCATTTCAAGAAGGGAGAATTTTAAGGTTACACATAGCAAAAGTACTTAATTAATCTTGGGATGGGCTTTATTATTTTAAACCTAATAAAAAGACAAAATATATTTATATATATTTATTAATTAGAAACTTTAAGTATGTATACCTGTTCTAATAGGTAAATCAGGTGTGTTGTGAGAGAGAGCAACGGCATTATGCTTTCTTCTAATACTACCACGTTTTCAGCACATCGCTTCATATCCCTCCAGGTACATATATGCTCGAAGGTTAGAAAAGCACATCGCATCATATCCCTCCAGGCATATATATGCTCGAAGGTTAGAACACCTAGAGTAGCACACCATCTATACGTGACTATAAGTACCTACGCCAACTGATTATTTTAATAAATAAGCAGTTGTTAAGTCAGATTTTAGCAAAATTTTATCTTTGTTAGGATTGGGTAAAATTTTAAACTTGCAAAAAATAACTGATTAATGATGGTTTGCCCATTTACCACCTGTCTTGCTCCTTTTAAATCCTATGTTTATTGCCCTCTTTGTCTATTTATACCACCATCGCTCAGTTACAAAAGAAGTGTTTATTTACCTATTTACCTGTATTGGATCATACAAAACTCGAGGAATGTTATGGCTTTCGAGGCAAATGTTTAATTACTTGTTTTATCAGTGACGCTTGTAATTTCATGGTACAAATAGCTTATTAAAATGTAGAACGAATGGGCCATTTAAAATGTTCAGTTGACCGTATTTTGGTCTTTTTGAAGCATAAAAATTCTTTGCTCCCTTTATCAATTTATACCGCCATCGCTCAGTTACAAAAGAAGTGTTTATTTACCTATTTACCTGTATTGAATCATACAAAACCCTAAATTTGTATTTGACTTTTGCATTTTGAACAAGCTGGTCTTTAGTTAAAATAAATATTTTTTTACTCGTAGTGCTTTTGTAGTAATTTTTGCCTAATTTTTTAAAAAAAATTAAAAATCACGATTTTTAGACAAAAAATGACAAATTTTTTAAAAAACACGTTTTTCACCCATATCCAAAGACCATAGAAAAAAGACCTTGAGCATTGTGGGCGGGTTTATAAAATTTGGCCTTGGGTCTGGTGTGGGGGTATTGTGGTGGGGGGTGCATCATATAAATATTTTTTTTACCCTATGCAGGATTTTACACAAAACTGTGACGTATTTCAGTACAAAATCCCGACAAGAAAGGTTGCTTTGGGACATTTACGAGGGAAAAAAATGCATAAATGACGCTAATGAGATAAAACGCATTAGAGTTGACGATAAAATTTAATAGTTTTTTGTTCATAAATGATAGTATAGTTTAATACTGATGAGATACACCCTTTCTAAATTGAAAATTATACTTAAATCGGAAAATTTAGAATTTTTTTATCCTAACACCAAACTGTGACGTGTTTATTAGGTTTTTAGAACTGATTTCTAACTAACCATCATTAAAAGTAAACAATTTTAGAAAAATATATCAGTTATTTGTTAAATGGTTAGGTTTCCCAAACCACTTTAACTCTAGTCCGTTGTTTGTATAGTTATATATAATATATATATATATATATATATATATATATATATATATATATATATATATATATATATATATATATATATATATATATATATATATATATATATATATATATATATATATATATATATATATATATATATATATATATATATATATATTGATTGTAAGGTATGATTAAAATAAACACAAATTGTACTTAGAAAAAATTAGTTTTATTTATAAATAGGAATACATAACAAAGATAATTAATTAATCCAAAATTACATCTACCAAACTGTTAAAACATAATATTAATTTGAAGTCGTTTTTACACCAGGTTATCACAAGTGAATTACCTTAATTTAAAGAAAGGGTGGTATTTAACCTTTTTTCGGTATGGTTCTTAAAATGCAGGGAAAAAGAAAATTAATTTAACCCAAACTGTGACGTTTTTATTGGGTTTTTAGAACTGATTTCTAACTAACCATCATTAAAAGTAAACGATTTTAGAAAAATATCAAATTGTACTTAGAAAAAATTAGTTTTATTTATAAATAGGAATACATAACAAAGATAATTAATTAATTAATTAATCCAAAATTACATCTACCAAACTGTTAAAACATAATATTAATTTGAAGCCGTTTCCACACCAGGTTATCACAAGTAAATTACCTTAATTTAAAGAAAGGGTGGTATTTAAACTTTTTTCGGTATGGTTCTTTAAATGTAGGGAAAAAAATTAATTTAACTAAAGTCTAGATCTTTGGATAGGAACTTAGCCCTTATTTTACACCTATACAAATAGTTTTTTTATCGCAAGTAAATTACCTTAATTTAAAGAAAGGGTGGTATTTAACCTTTTTTCGGTATGGTTCTTAAAATGCAGGGAAAAAAGAAAATTAATTTAACTAAGGTCTATATCTTTGGATAGGAATGGTTCTTAAAATGTAGGGAAAAAGAAAATTAATTTAACTAAGGTCTATATCTTTGGATAGAAACTTAGCCCTTATTTTACACCTATACAAATAGTTTTTTATTATATTTATTATTATTTTTTGTTCTCACAAGTCACTTGCTGTTAAAAAATTATAATTTTCTTGAATTGTTTGCTAATTTTTATATTGGCAAGTAATAAAAACACTAAAAATTCTAGGATAAGACTTTAATTTTTTAAATAAGTAATTTTTTTTTAATTTATTATTTTTTTTCAATTTAAACAAAGTATTTTTGGTTAAGTAACTTAAAAACAATGAGGTGTGGTCTCGAGCAAAAAGGGCATTGAAAGTCATTACCACTACCACTCGAACAATGAGGTGTGGCCTCGAGTTTTAGCACAAAGATGGGTTGGTTACGGAACAGAAATTAAAAAAATACGTTATACAGGTTGAAAATTATACTTAAATCAGAAAATGTGGTAACGCCTTTCAATGCTTTTTCCTTTGTGGAGGTGACTTTCGATGCACCTGCAGCGGAAACCCTTTGAGATAGGCAAAAAATAAAAATACATTTGTGAGCTATTATTTTTTCTTTAATAAATACAAATTTATGTGGCGACATTCGATGCACCTGCCAAGAATAAATTCCTTTTTCCGTGAGAACATTTTACTTTTTTTAGGTACATCAAAAGTTACCGCAACCCTCGAACAAAGGGACTTTACCAGGGGCTATTTCACCTAGACCGTAACCGATACCTTTTGAATTTTATTTTTTTTTTGTTCGTCATCGAAAAAAATTTCTATATGCTTTAATATTTTAGAAATGACAATAAATTGAAGTTATTACTTTTGCCCTACTAGTACAAAAATTTGGAATTAGTTAATTGATAATGAAATTTTAATTCGAAATAAATAAAAGTGGGCCAATTTTTTCGACAATTGGTATTAGAAAGATATGGAAATAAGTTACTAGGAAAAGTTCTTTAAAATTAAAAGGTAGTCTATAGTACCAATTTCCGAAAAAATCGGCCTTCTTTAATTTATTTGTAAATAAATTTATTTTAATATCAATTTAAATTTGTATTATCAATTTTATTATTATTTTTTTGCTGTCCAGTAAGCATTTAAAGCTGACGATACCACGGCTAATGAATTATAAAAGCGAAGTGTCAACGAAGCTTGTCACTATAACTACTTAGTACACAAAATGAGTCGTTGATTTAGGAATTAGTTAATTGGTATTAAAGAATTTTCATCACAAATTAATAATAAGTAGCATTTTTAAATATTGGATTAGAACTATCTTTTACTTTTGAACAACTTTTTTGTAACTTATTTCCAATATTATCTCAAATAATGATACTTTACTCTGAACCTTTTTAGTTTAGCAATTTTCTGAAACTTAGTGCCAGGTTTTTAAAGGTTTAATCCATTTTTGCTAATGATAGTGCCAGCTGACTGCACGAGGCGAATTTTTAAAATTTGTGGTAAATAAAATGAACTTAATAATTTATTAATTTATACAAATATGATTAGAAAAAAAAACAAAATAATTTATTTTCATATTAATTATAATACTGCAATAGAATTTTGTTAAAAATTGTTCTTATATTAGTCTTCTTAATTTATTTTATAGTTGTTATTATGTCTTTCGTATTGTACATATTTTTAAACACCTAAAGTTAGTACCTTTTCTATTTTAAAGTACAGCTGTAGTTATTTTAAACTTGTTCTTTATATTGTATTAAATTAAAAAATATATTATACAGTTTTGTGAAAAAAAGTAAACTGTTTAGCATAGTTTACGGTTTACGGTATTAGATGTACGTTATGTTCAGCTGTCCTCTTTGAGACTGCACCAACTATGATATTTTGCGATCCATTATTTTATGTATATTATGATTTTAGGTTAAATAATTAATGATAAATAAGTTTTAATATAAAATTTATAAAAATAGGATTTATTAAAAAAAAAAAAAATTAATTTATTTTCATATAAATTAAAAACTACTAGACAATATAATAGAAAGTCTGTTTAAAATATTTTTTATATTATTCTTCTTATTTATTTTATAGTTGTTATTAGATAGATACTTTCGTATATATAAAATTTTTAAATTTCACCCCAAAAGTGTCAGGTTTGACCGTATATTGTTGCTTTATTTATAAAAAGATATCAGCTGTCAGTTAATTTTAAACTTGTATCTTTATATTGTAAAATCTAAAAAATAAGTTATACAGGTTGAAAATGACTGAAAATGGTACAAGAGTAAAGTGCATTTATTTGCAAAGATATGGAAATAAGTTACTGGAAAAAGTTGTTCAAACCTAAAAGGTAGTTTTTAATACCAATTGTCGAAAAAATTGGCCCACTTTTATTTATTTCGAATTAAAATTTCATTATCAATTAACTAATTCCAAATTTTTGTACTAGTAGGTGTTGATAGTGACAAGCTTTATTGACACTTCGCTTTTATAATTCATTAGCCGCAGTATCGTCAGCTCCAAATGCTTACTTAACAGCAAAAAATTTGATAATAAATTGATATTAAAAATTTATTAGAATAAATTTAATCACAAAAAAATAAAAGTAGGCCGATTTTTTCGAAAATTGGTATTAGAGACTACCTTTAAATTTTGATCAACTTTTTCTTGTAACTTATTTCCATATCTTCTCAAATAAATGCACTTTACTCATGTACCATTTTAAGATTTTTTAATTTTCTGAACACCGCGTATAAAATTAAGAAAATATATAATAAAAAACTATTTGTATAGGTGTAAAATAAGGGCTAAGTTCCTATCCAAAGATCTAGACCTTAGTTAAATTAATTTTCTTTTTCCCTTAAATACCACCCTTTCTTTAAATTAAGGTAATTCACTTGTGATAACCTGGTGTGGAAACGACTTCAAATTAATATTATGTTTTAACAGTTTGGTAGATGTAATTTTGGATTAATTAATTATCTTTTTTATGTATTCCTATTTATAAATAAAACTAATTTTTTCTAAGTACAATTTGATATATATAAAAAAATATATATATATATATATATATATATATATATATATATATATATATATATATATATATATATATATATATATATATATATATATATATATATATATATATATATATATATATATATATATATATATATATATATATATATATATATATATATTATATATATATATATATATATTTATGTGTGTTGGTGTGTGTTTTGTGTTTTTGTTTGTTTGTGTGTTGTGTGTGTTGTGTGTGTTTTGTAAGCAAATTACTATTTTGCGTTTTAAATTAACAAAATGGTGTAATATTATGTTTAACCCAATAATATTTCAGTGCAGGTATAATACAATACCTATTACCTTTCTTTAGTTGTGAGTTACGATTGATTTGTGGGGGTAGGGCTATCCTTTATTTAATTGTTGGGGTTGTACTATACTTTACCGTCTTTGGTTGTCTAATATGGTAGTTATAGCCTGTACTCTAAAATATAATATATATATATATATATATATATATATATATATATATATATATATATATATATATATATATATATATATATATATATATATATATATATATATATATATATATATATATATATATATATATATATATATATATAGATACAAGTTTAAAATTAACTGACAGCTGATATCTTTTTATAAATAAAGCAACAATTTACGGTCAAACCTGACACTTTTGGGGTGAAATTTAAAAATTTTATATATACGAAAGTATTTATTTTAAGGACTTGAATGCAAAATTTCGTTTCAATAATATTTAAATAACAAAAATTCTGATTTTTATATAAACCAATAATAAACAGGTAAGGTCCAAGGACGGTAGTATTTTAAAATAATAAAAATTCTAATTTTTACACAAACAAATATATTAAAAACCGTTTGTATAGGTGTAAAATAAGGGCTAAGTTCCTATCCAAAGATCTAGACCAGAGGTTCCCAAACTTATTTCGTCTAACGCCCACTTTGAAAGTCAGTTATTTTGTAGCGCCCCCATTTTTTTCACCTTAAAAATCTCAATTACATATTAGTCTCGCCTGGAGTTTAATTAAACCTATATTCTAAACGACACTTTTCCTATTAGAGAAAGCAATAATAATGCAACTTTACAATATTAAAGGTATCTTTTAATCAAAATTAACAATAATCTTTTTACTGAATCGATTCATTTGAATCAATCACTTGAAAAGATTCGTTCGCAACCGATTCACTTTATTATAATGCCGGTCGGACTAGGTTGGTTTTAAATTCCACAAAAAATGTAATAGTTATCTTAAATATCTTAATAATTTACATTTATTTCATATTGGTATAATTATTATTTTACAAAATATATTTGGAATAAAATTTAAAAAAAACTATAATTGTTAAAACCTACAAAGAATTTAAATATTTCATCAGTTATTTAAATATTATTGAAACGAAATTTTGCATTCAAGTCCTTAAAATAAATACTTTCGTATATATAAAATTTTTAAATTTCACCCCAAAAGTGTCAGGTTTGACCGTAAATTGTTGCTTTATTTATAAAAAGATATCAGCTGTCAGTTAATTTTAAACTTGTATCTTTATATTGTAAAATCTAAAAAATAAGTTATACAGGTTGAAAATTATACTTAAATGGGAAAATTTAAATTTTTTTTTATCCTGCCTGCATTTTGCTTGATATTTTTTTTTTTTAAAAGTATGTAAATAAAATTGTAAGTATGTAAATAACATTTTTTTATTTCTTTTTAGCTTAGTAACAGTATATTGTTTAATAATAATAAATAAATAAATAAATAAAACTCTGTTTAGTATAATATGCGTTTATTTTAATGATACTCTTAACCAAAATATAAAAATAGCTATACTACATTAATACAAAAATAATTTAAAAAACAATAAAAGTCTTAAATTACCTAAATTACTTTTATTAGATGAATTTATTTGTTATAGGTGTTAATTTTAAAAAGTTACTTGCCAATATCTAATATTACATAATAAAAAAAAAACTTTAAGATTAATAATTAGTTCTCTTTAGTGCAGAGCCTATTAAAATATGACAGCTGCTTACGGGTTTTAGCTGCCTTTCTTTTAAGATCCATAAGCCGCTGTTGTACTTTAAAAAGTTCTGCTTCACAAAGTTGAATCATGTTTTCTTCGACCGATCGTTGATGTAATAATATGTTTTTCGATTCTACAGCATCTGATATTATGCGGCGGCGCTGCGAACACTCGATTTCATTTAACCATTCCATTTCCATTTCCAAGTAACTTGTTGTAGCGGTGGTGTCAGAAGCTGCGTTACTGGTATTCGTATTGTTTTTGGCAACATTACAGTTAGTGCCCGAGGTTGGCGAATTGGCGAAGTCTGCGTCAGGGCTAGTAGTTGCTGTTGTGGTATGCGGTTTTGTACAGATGGCTTTGGAGGTCGAGACAGGCGATTTGGCACTTTCAAAAATAGTTTTTTTTCTGGCAGCACCCTTTGAACTCCCCCTCTTCCTTTTTGTCGAAATACTTGGTGATGCAACCACACTTTGAGGGGTGGTAAGGATTTTTTTAAGGATTGAAGTGCTTGGAGCAGTCGAAATGCTTGGAGCAGCTGGTCGCACAATAACATCACTTAGGATGTTCACACATTGTGCCGGTGTTGATGTGCGCTCTTTAGCACTACCTGTCTGGGTGCCACAAATTGGAAACGCATTGTACATGTCATCCATTGCACTGTTCAACTGGCTTTCACTTGGCGTCGCTGACACAACAAAATCCGCGTCTATGGGGTCCATTAAATTATACTCATCTTCGAGATGAGTTTGGGTCTCTTTGCCGAGACCCAAGAAACTAAGGAGAGATTGACTCATTTTTATACACACACACACACACACACGTAACTTTAGATAATGGTTAAGGGTTGGTTTAAACTGAATACCTATATATGTTGTACCCAGCCCTTCTTTCACTTCTCCCACTCTGCCTGCCTACCTGCCTGCCTGCATACTTTCGAAATCGTAATCCACCGACCGTTAATTTTTTCAAGAAAAACTACTTTCGATGCACGTGTTTATGACACTTGGGTGGTCTTTTTTTCACAAATGGTGGTACAAAGCATACACAATAGTGGGTAAACTAATGTCTTACAAATAATTATTAAAAAATTTAACAAAAAAAGTGACTAAGTTTAAATTAAAATATATATATATATATATATATATATATATATATATATATATATATATATATATATATATATATATATATATATATATATATATATATATATATATATATATATATATATTTATATATTTATATTTATGTGTGTGTATGTAAGCAAATCTACCTCTGTAGCTGAATTGCATTTTAAAATTTAACAAAATGGTGTAATATTATGTTTAACCCAATAATATTTCAGTGCAGGTACAATACAATACAATACCTTATTACCTTTCTTTAGTTGTGAGTTACGATTTTTTCATTTTTTTCATTAGACTTTACCAATATAATTTATTCATTTTGACCATAAAATGAATACGTTTTCAATGTTATTTTACGTCACGAATTAAACTAAAATATGAATAAATAGTGTGGATAGCATGGACGAGACGAAGATAAAATATGTCCATCCGAATCTCGGTGGGTTTCCCGCTAATATCTGCCAAATAAATTTTCAGTAGTTTGACCATAAAATTAATAAGTTTTACTAAATGGTCAATTTGACAAATAATTTATTGAAAAGTGGTCTATATATGAATAGTTCGAGCAATAACGGACTGAGATTTTTGGATAGGAACTTGGCCCCTATTTTTTAATTTTTTTTTGTAAATTACATATGTCATATGGTCTCGACTCAACACTCCTAAATGGTCAAATTTATGGCATAATCTATAATGTATGTTTGCACTAAAACATATCCAAAATTCGAGTTATAATTAAACAAACTTTGTGTCATCTTTTTTAGATCGTTTAATTTTCTTTCCAAAATGTATTTACTACTTTTTTCTATGGTCTTTGGATATGGGTGAAAAACGTGTTTTTTAAAAAAATTACTCATTTTTTGTCTAAAAATCGTGACTTTTGCAGTGATTTGTGGGAATATGGGCCGACAAGTCCATCGAAACGAAGAAAGCTTGTTAATATATGTATGAGTGATGTCATTTTAGGCATTTTTTAATCGTAAACAACCGCTGTGGTCTATATATGAATAGTTCGTGCAATAACGGACTGAGATTTTTGGATAGGAACTTGGCCCTTATTTTTTAATTTTTTGTAAATTACATATGTCATATGGTCTCGACTCAACACTCCTAAATGGTCAAATTTATGGCATAATCTATAATGTATGTTTGCACTAAAACATATCCAAAATTCAAGTTATAATTAAACAAACTTTGTGCCATCTTTTTTAGATCGTTTAATTTTCTTTCAAAAATGTATTTACTACTTTTTTCTATGGTCTTTGGATATGGGTGAAAAACGTGTTTTTTAAAAAAATTACTCATTTTTTGTCTAAAAATCGTGACTTTTGAAAGTGATTTGTGGTAAAGGGGACAAGTCCATCGAAACGAAGAAAGCTTGTTAATATATGTATGAGTGATGTCATTTTAGGCATTTTTTAATCGTAAACAACCGCTGTGGTCTATATATGAATAGTTCGTGCAATAACGGACTGAGATTTTTGGATAGGAACTTGGCCCTTATTTTTTAATTTTTTTGTAAATTACATATGTCATATGGTCTCGACTCAACACTCCTAAATGGTCAAATTTATGGCATAATCTATAATGTATGTTTGCACTAAAACATATCCAAAATTCAAGTTATAATTAAACAAACTTTGTGCCATCTTTTTTAGATCGTTTAATTTTCTTTCAAAAATGTATTTACTACTTTTTTCTATGGTCTTTGGATATGGGTGAAAAACGTGTTTTTAAAAAAATTACTCATTTTTTGTCTAAAAATCGTGACTTTTGCAGTGATTTGTGGGAATATGGGCCGACAAGTCCATCGAAACGAAGAAAGCTTGTTAATATATGTATGAGTGATGTCATTTTAGGCATTTTTAATCGTAATATAAACCAATAATAAACAGGTAAGGTCCAAGGACGGTAGTATTTTAAAATAATAAAAATTCTAATTTTTACACAAACAAATATATTAAAAACCGTTTGTATAGGTGTAAAATAAGGGCTAAGTTCCTATCCAAAGATCTAGACCAGAGGTTCTCAAACTTATTTCGTCTAACGCCCACTTTGAAAGTCAGTTATTTTGTAGCGCCCCCATTTTTTTCACCTTAAAAATCTCAATTACATATTAGTCTCGCCTGGAGTTTAATTAAACCTATATTCTAAACGACACTTTTCCTATTAGAGAAAGCAATAATAATGCAACTTTACAAATATAAAGGTATTTTTAGTTTAATTCGTGACGTAAAATAACATTGAAAACTTATTCATTTTATGGTCAAACTATTATAGATTATGCCATAAATTTGACCATTTAGGAGTGTTGAGTCGAGACCATATGACATATGTAATTTACAAAAAAATTAAAAATAAGGGCCAAGTTCCTATCCAAAAATCTCAGTCCGTTATTGCTCGAACTATTCATATATAGACCACTTTTCAATAAATTATTTGTCAAATTGACCATTTAGTAAAACTTATTAATTTTATGGTCAAACTACTGAAAATTTATTTGGCAGATATTAGCGGGAAACCCACCGAGATTCGGATGGACATATTTTATTATAACACTACAAAATTAAAGCAACAGTATTTTACTAAACATATTTATTTCACAATTGGTAATTACATTATTTAAATACATATACATATTATAATGCACTTGATTTTTTCATCAGACATAAACTCCCTCGTCATCAGCGGGTATTGGGGGTGTGGGATTCGGCTCTGGCTCTGCATTTTCTATGACATCTTGGTTTGTGCCATCAGCGGATCGATTGATGGAGGGAATCAACTCATATTTTGTTGATATTTCTGCTGGTAGGTGCGGTATGTTGATAAGGTATTCTTTTAAATCTTGATCAATCATTTCCATACAAAATGTTTCGAGAGTTAAGGAACCAAACACATACATGTCACATAGGTGCGCTCCTGCTAGCAAAACTGTAGTATCCTTTGTAAATTTTCTATATTCGGCGAATGTTACTTCATCACCCATTTCATTGGCATAGTCCAGGATCTCATGGGCCATATCTCTTAACTTGAACCCCAACCAAAACACATACGTGTATTTACACTCATCACCAGTTATCAAATCGCCCAACATCTTTAATTACAAAGAAAAAAATATGACTGTACTTTACTATGTGCAAGTTTTAATTGGATAGATATGTATAATTAATTTTTAACTATGATACATTACACTAAATTAAGAAAAATATATGTATTTCATTTATTCCAAACAACCAAAAGTTATTAGCGCTTTAGAATTACTATAATTATTGGGAAACACACGATTACTCTGCCCCAAATAAGTTAATGTGTATTTGCCATTTGAAGCATTCATTGCTGAAAAAATATCGTTTGACATATTGTCGGAAACACGACTAGGTAAAAATACAGCAAATGTTTCACTATTAACTCGATCGAATAGTGTAACAAGAACCGTTTTTCCAAACTGAGAATTCATCGGAGTAATTTTTTTTATAATGTAAGCGACCCCAGCAATTAAATCAGTTAGTTTTCTGCGGTTAAAAATTTCAGTTTCTTTATTTATTATTCGATTAATATTATCTAAAGTTTCTTTAGTAATGCTCATAGTTAAAAATGTATTATTTAATATCAGCAATTGTACCTTTTAATAAACAATCACTAGCACACAAGTTACGCGTAACAGCCAAAATTTATATAACAACACATATGCTCGCTAGACTTTATTTATATGACATGCCACACCACAATACCCGCCAGGCAAGGTTAAAACAAGGTCAAATTTTATAAACACGCCCACAATACTCAAGGCCAAACATGCCCTCAAGGTCAAATGAGGAGTCAGACACCCACGCCACCAAACAGTTCAAGGTCAAATTTGTATTTTTTAACGACTTTTTTAATTTATTCAAAGTTTTTTCAAGGCTTTTTGTGTGTAAAAAATATATATATATATATATATATATATATATATATATATATATATATATATATATATATATATATATATATATATATATATATATATATATATATATATATATATATATATATATATATATATATATATATATATATATATATATATATATATATATATATATATATATATATATGGACTGAGATTTTTGGATAGGAACTTCCCTTTTTTTTTAATTTTTTTTTTTAAAATTAGGCAAAAATTACTACAAAAGCATTAGAGTAAAAAAATATTTATTTTAACTAAAGACCAGCTTGTTCAAAATGCAAAAGTCAAATACAAATTTAGGGTTTTGTATGATTCAATACAGGTAAATAGGTAAATAAACACTTCTTTTGTAACTGAGCGATGGCGGTATAAATTGATAAAGGGAGCAATAAACAATACAACACAACACAAAAGACCGCCTGGGAGCGTGGGCTGCCACACAAAAGACCTTGAAAAAGCCATTTTGAACACATGTATGAAATATGACCCATTATGGTTAGTCACCCTTCTCTGCTGGAATTAAATAAAATTAATTTGGGTTTTTCAAGATCAATAAATTAAATTAATGGCTTTTCATATACACGAGCTGCACCCTGCACACAAAGGTCATTGACCTTGGGTGCAGCTCGTGTATATGATTGCTACTCATTTGGATGACCTGTATTTAAATAAGAAAAATCGTAAGGTTGGTTATAGCCGGTTTCTGGATAATTATAATTATTAGGATCAAAAGTGTAATTATTTCCTGGATAATTAGTATTTTCAAAGCTATAGGATTCTTCAGGTAAATTATTTTGTTGTTCAGGCGTTTGCTGAAGAACTTCTTGGTTATATAATTCTTGAGAAATAAATTTATTGTGGATAACCGTGTTTCCAGAAGAAGTGTCCATTGATTTCTATTTAAATTTGTCCTACGAGACATTTGTCCGAAATTTTGATTAGTAAAATTATTAAAAGGGGGTCTTGCCTGATTAAAAGTCTGAGGTCTTTGCTGCGCAAAACCTTGGTTTCTAAAAGTATTTTGAGAGTTATTATTATTGAAAAAATTTGGCCTTTGTTGACTAAATGACGTACTAGGCTGTGAAAAATTTGGATTTTGCTGAAAATTGGGTCTTTGAGCAAAAGGATTATTTTGTTGCGTAAAATTATTAAAATTATTTTGTGTGGAAAGCTAGAAAAAAGGGCTTTGGTAATTAAGCATTTGAGGTCTGTTGTGGTATATAAGTTGGTCTTGGTATGTAGGTCTCAATCGGTTTATATTGTGGTACATTAAATTTTTGATTTTTATTTTGAATAACTGGTTGTTTAAAATTAGAATATTGAGCATTTTTGAAGGAGATAAAATTTTCTTCTTCACGTACATATGACATAGCTTGTTCTAAGTTATTAGGATTTTTTAGACGCGTTACTAATTGTAAGTTGTAAGGTAAACCATTTAAAAACGTTTTAAGAGCAAAAGATTCGTAATGATCAATTTTTATTCTTTTAACTTCTGCTGATTCTGGACTAGCATTTAATTTAGCAAAAAGCAAGCTTCTACAATCTTGTATTCTCATACCAAATAATAAAGGACTTTCATTTTTGAAAGGTTTTAAATTTAATAAATCTTGTATTAAACAATCGATTGATCTGTGATCGGAAAATGTTTGATAAAGTACATTTTTTATAAGTTCCCAACTATTTAATTCAATTCTTGAAATAATTAATTCTGCGGCTCTACCACTTAATTTACTTAAAATAGTGTCGAAAATAACAGTATTAATTGGGTCATTAGCATTATTTCGATTTTTAAAGGCTTTTTGGAAATTTTCTACAGAAATTATATATCTGTTTAATAATTTTGGATTACCATCAAAAACAGGAATGTTATCAGCTTGATATCTTAAAAGTTGATAATTTGGATTAGACATTGTATTGCTATTGGAACCGTATTTGATTGATTTATAGATAAAGTATTTAAAGATTCGATAAGGAATCTAAATTAAATTCCTTAATTAAATCTATTATGAAGACTAGTTTTTCCTCTGTATAATAAAAATATAAATATTTTTATTTGTTGGTTTAAAATAAACTTATGCTATTTTACAGATTAAAATAAGCTTATTTGCTTAATTAAATAATTGCTATCTGAATAGAAATAGTTGTATGTTATAAATAAGGGGTTAAAAGAAATATGAGAAAAAATATCGATACACTGGTAAAAGAAAAATAAAAATATTTTTTGACTTACAGTGCTACGAAGATTGGTATCAATTTCATTAGTTCTTGGTTCTTCTTAAATCTACCTTAACCTAGGCCTAGAGAATCGGGATTCTTGATGGCTTCTTATAGCGCCTTAGATCGGCACTATCTACCATACGAAGTCACCTTCCCTGGTCCAATCGATGTCTTCAGGTCCTTGTTGAACACACTGGTTGGACGTTGGAAATTCTCCAGGGACTTGCTGAAGTTGGCCGCTGTTGAAGTTTTTCCTTTAGGATTCTTGATGTCGTGCGTCGCCTTAGATCGGCACTATCTGCTTCGAAAACTTCTCAGACGTTCCGTAGGTTTTCTTTTGGGTGAATTTTTGAAAAAAACCGCGCTAATATGGCCTTAACACGTCCTAAAATGCTACCTTGACTGCGCCAGTTACAATACGGGCCGAAGGAATGATGTTTTTAAAAACAATTTTTTCTTGAGAAAAACACTTTTATTTTTCACCAGACTTCGAAAATTGTAACAAAATTTATTTTTTGAGAGGAACGGGAACGAAAACTAAAGTTACAACAGTTTTGGCTCAACTAACAGGAGTGGGCTTAAAAATATGATTCTTAGCTATATTTATAACATTTGTTATCTCTATTACTAGGAGTGGCATTTAATGCTTATTAAGTAAATATACAGGATGTAACTTGCGTATCTCTTATTGGCTTGGTTTATTGTGGTGACCTACCGGACTAAAAGATTTTGCGTTCTTTTCTTCACCTTCTGCATCTCCTATGCACATGCACACATACTTGTATTATCTACACTATGGGTTGTATGAACTAGTTCATGTTTGCTTAATATGTTTTTGAGTAGGTGGGGTTTGTTGATTAGGAATTTTGGTAACTGTTTTGAATCGTGACCCCACTTTTTTGGGCTGTAAAATTAATTTTTTTTTTGAGTTGTCAAATAGTTGTATTCCTAAAGTTCATCAAAAATAGAATAATTAAAAAAAAATCAAAAATGAAAATTTTTTGATTAAAGATTTTTTTTTTTGAAAAAGTATTTGAAAAATCCATAAATTGATATGTTTATTTTTTTTTATTATTTGTCTTTACACATAGAAGATAAACCAAATTGCTAAACTTAAATGGAATCATTGTATTGACCAAAAAATTTGAAAAATACCCATTTGTTTTTTTATTTTCAAAATAAAAAGTAACACCGATTTTTTTTAAATTTTTCTTAAAAGATTAGTAAATCTACCGTAAAATAGAACAAAATAAAAAAAACATGTCAATATTTCTATGTATCGATTTCTTATGGCCAAAAATAGGTGGGGCTATTTAAAACAATTACCTTATTTTCATATAAAAGTTTTTATATCTATATGATAGCCACGTTTGTATGGAGCCTTTGTACTAAGTACCGTGAATGCAGAGTTTTTGAGTGTTTAACCCATTTTATCCCCCCATTTAGTCAACGCATTCCAAGCACCAAAACATGCATTGCATTTCACGGCACCTTTAAGACAACGCGGTTGTGCCACCACGGTACTTGCCTGTACAGCAACTCTTTACAGCCTTTAATAACGTGGTGTAAAATAAAGTTCAAGGTAGTATGTTTAAAAAAAATCTAATATTTTGCTATTACTAATTTATAGCAACAAATAAGCTACAAATTCCAGTGATTTTTTATCGAGTTTTGCTAATTTACTCCTGCTAGCCTGATAGAGCTGAAAGAACTTTCTTAACCCGTTACGCTTGATGTGTCAACCATAAAATTAAAATATATTGTTCTGTCTAAAAAATAAATAGTGGCATATTGAGATGGACAAAGGATGAAAAGTCTCTGATTATCAGTTATTTTAAGAACCACATGAAGCAAAGAAAACTACCACAGAAAGCAGAATGTCAACCAAAACGTATTTAAGGAAGTTAATTGGTTTTGGCGAGACGGTATACTTAGTCAATTATCACAATACCCATGTATACAGGGTGTCCTGATAAGGTCGTCCTCCGGCGATATCTCGAGAACCTTTCATCGCATGGCTTTCGAAAAAAAATATTTATAGTAAAATCGGCCTCCAGAAAATGCTGGAAATTATTTTCAAGTTTTTAATTCTGCCTCTAGAGGGCGTAAAACTAAGAACAAAATTAAAAACAGGAATTATTTAAAAATATGCCATATTAACTTGTGTCGCTGATAGTTTCCTCACAAACTATGTAAAATAAAAAAACTTTTTTCTTTTAAGCTTTTTTCCCTAAACTCTCAAATATAGGAAGGAGGGAGGAGCTAATGCTAATTTGAAAAAAATTGAATAACTTTGTTTCGGCTTAACCGATTTTGATAAACTAGGTTTCTTTTGAAAGAGCTTTCACCAGGGCTTAAGATAAAATATTGGTATAATAAATTTATTTTTTTGTTTTATCCCCAAAGTCTGATTTGTGTCACAGTCATAAAATTTTTCAAAAAATTTAAATACAATGGTATTATTATAAGCCCATTAAAAAAAGCATAAAAAAGTAAAGAAACTGGCGAAAACCGCATTTCAATATATTAATTAATTCTCGAGTCATTGCCGAAAAACTGCATTGCTCGTATCCTTTCCTATTTTAAGCTGTCAGATAAACAACGCGGCGTTTTTATCGAGAGGAGTCAAAAGATGGACGTCAAAAAATGACAAGTGCATTGTTTGTTAAACCTAATAATTTTAAATTTAGTTCTTGTTTATCGCATTTCATCGTAATTATTATTATTATTAGTATTTAAATGCCTCTATTGCAGCGAGACAGTATGCCATAAGGTATTGCGAAAGACGTCATTTTAATAAAAAAGTGTTTAGACGTATGACAACCCGTTTAAGAGGAACGGGAAATGCATCCTATTCCAGCACAGTGAAGACATATTAGCCAAAGCCCGTAGATAATAATCAGCTATTATTATCCACGAGCAATGTAATTAGGAACGATGTTAATAAATTGATAATAAACAAATAATTAGGATATTATTGATATTGTTTAAAATTCGCAGAGAAGCAAATGGTTTTTGTCATGGCATTCTTGATAAAAACGCCGCGTTGTTTATCTGACAACTGAAAATAGGAAAGGACAAGAGCAATGCAGTTTTTCGGCAATAAGTCGAGAATTAATTAAGATATCGAAATGCGGTTTAATGGGCTTATAATAATAATACCATTGTGTTTAAAGTTTTCGAAAAAATTGACAAAATTTGTTACTTTCCCACAAATCAGTCTCTAGGGATAAAACAAAAAAATAAATTTATTATACCAATATTTTAACTTAAGCCCTGGTAAAAGATTTTTCATACGAGACCTAGCTTATCAAAATCGGTTAAGCTGAAAAAAGTTATTTATTTTTAAATGAACATCCGCTCCTCCACCCTCCCTTTATTTGACAAGTTAGGGAAAAACGCTTAAAAGAAAAAAGTTTTCTTATTTTACATAGTTTGCAAGAAAACTATCAACGGCATAAGTTAATATGGCATATTTTTAAATAATCCGTGTTTTCAATTTTGTTCCTAGTTTAACGCCCTCTAACTTAAAAATAATTTCCAGCATTTTTTTGAGGCAAGTTTTACTATAAATATTTTTTTCCGAAAGCTATGCGATTAAGGGTTCTCGAGATATCGCCGGAGGACGACCTTATCAGGACACCCTGTATACATGGGTATTGTGATAATTGACTAAGTATACCGTCTTGCCAAAACTAATTAACTTCATTAAATACGTTTTGGACACCCTGTATATGGCGTAATAAAAATCCCCACGCTTACGTACAATTCCGCCACCAAAAACAATTTTCTGTAAATGGATGATGGGTATTGTAGTTAATAATCTAATTGCTCCTTACCCCTAAGAATAAAGGGTGAATCTTGCCTAAACTTTCTGCAAAGAGAATTTGCTTGTGCTATTAGAACAGATGGTACCTCTAATAGTTCGTAACGAACTTATTTTTATGCATGATGAAGCTTCCCCCTATTTTAGTTTAGGCGTGAGACACCACCGAAATAACACGTTTGGTGAGATATGATTGGGAGGGGTGGACCAAATCACTTGCCACCTCGTTCCCTCGATTTAAATAAATGGTTCGATGGACACCAATAGAAGAATTGCATTTTTGGATTCACCGAAATATTCTAGACATATTTTATGTAGTATGTCCTATTTCTAAACTAAGATGTTAGCAAGAAATTTTCGATTCAATAAAGAATCCGTTTATTAAAAATGTTTATTAAAATATGGATATCAACAACGAATGTTTTTTAAAAACCACTCTACTCTTGAGTCAAGTAAATGCTTAAACTGTGCTCCATTGACTTCCTGACATCAAGTAAGTCGCAACATAAACTATTCTAAAACTATATGTATCATTTCAGGCGTTATTAATTCAATTTCGTATCTAGTCCCTAGTCCCGAAAATCGACAGGCTAGTATCGAAGCAAGAAATCAGTATAATCAGACCATCTCAGAAGCAAAAGACCGTTTTAACAATCGGATAAAAGATAAAATTTTCTCTTGCTCAAATGGCAATAAAGCTTGCTGGTCCTTTGCCAAACAATTTGCTGCCAATTCTACGCTTGATCCTCCTATTAATTTTCCTCTTCCAACAGTTGTCCCTGTTTCTCATAAAATGTCTGATATAATTTTTAAAGTCAAACAAATCAAGTGTATTCTTTCTTCTCTTAATACTAAAAAATCGTCTGGGCTGGATGGCATACCAGCAATCGTCTTAAAAACATGTGCTCTCATCCTAACTCTCCTCTTTCGAATCTCTTACGACACGGGCATTTTCCCGGAGAGTTGGAAAGTTATACGTGTGCAACCTGTCCCCAATAAAGGATCCAAAACTCTCCCTTCGAACTATAGACCTATATCTCTTCTTTCTGTTGTTTGCAAAGTAATGGAAAAATTCATTAATTTCCAAATCTTAAAGTATCTGAAAAACATAAGATCTTACATGATAGACAATATGGATTCCGTCACAGTAGATCCATAGCTAATCTTTTTTCCTTTATCTTAAACAACTGGAACAAGTCCCTTGAGTTTCTTGGTGAATCCCAGATCGTTGCTCTTGACATATCCAAAGCTTTCGATCAGGTCTGTCATGATGGGCTTCTTAACAAACTTCCTTCTTACGGTCTTCCACCTAAGCTTTGCTCTTGGCTGTCCAGTTTCCTTTCTAATCGACGTATATCAGTTACTCTAGATGGTCATGCTTCCAGCTTCTACCAAATTAATGCTGAGGTGCCCCAGGGCTCTGTGCTGGCACCCACGCTGTTTCTTCTACACATTAACGATCTTTCTTTCTTCCACAATCAATTCTATTCATAGTTTTGCTGACGATAGTACCCTTCAATCTAGTATTAAATTTCTTAAGCTCCCATGTAATTCTGATTTGGAAAACAAGCGCAGGTCAATGCAGATATCTCTTTTACAAGACCTCAATCTTATCTTGGATTGGGGCGCAAAAATCTTGTTCAGTTTAATGCCTCGAAAACACAGTCATGTTCGCTGTCGCGGAAAAAGTCTGCCAATGCTCATCCCTTACATATGAGCGGCCAAGTTCTGCAGAACAAAGAGTCGTTTAATCTTGTCGACATTACTTTTGAGAATAACCTCAACTGGCACAAACACATTACATCCATAGCCTCGGCAGCTTCAAAAAAGCTTGGATTCCTCTTTTGAGCCAGAAAATATTTCTCTTCTTCCAATCTGTAAACTCTGTATATATCCCAAATCAGACCCTCTTTAGAATATTGTTCTCATGTCTTGGAAATGGCCTCCCCTACAACACTTAGCTTTCTGGAATACATTCAGAGAAGAGCCGTTCGTCTTATTAATGATCCAACGCTCACAGAAAGGCTTCCTCTTCTTGCCCACCGTCGAGCTGTAGAGGATCTGTCGCTCTTCTATAGGTATTTTCACGGCTTCTGCTCAGATGAATTGGCCAGTATAATACCTTCTCTGGCAGCTCCCAACAAAGCAAAACGTAGTGCAAAATGCATCCTTTTACAGTTCAGTTAGAGAGGCCCTGTACTTCCCGCTTTCTTTGTTCCTTCATCCCTAGAGTGTCAAGACTATGGAACCTGCTGCTCGCAGAAGTTTTTTCTTCTCCTCTCAATCCTCAAATATTTAACTCCCTCTCACCACACTTAAGACACCCACGGTACGTTAGTACTTAGGCATCAGCCTTCGTGGACTGTTCTAAAAGAAAAATCTGATTCTAAATAAATATTTCGATATTGTTGGGTTTGTTCCTACACACTTTATGTCTAGAGTAGCCCGAAAAGAGAAAATCCATTGCAGTTGGGTCAGGTGACCTAGCAGGCCACTATATTTGTCCCTTCGCCCTATCAAACGATACGTCATTTAAATATTCGCGCACAGATCTACAAAAATGTGGGGGGCGCGCCATCCTGTTAAAACCAAAAAAACCCTGTTGAAACCAAAGAAAATATCCAAAAATATTTGCATTGTTCATATTTGGAAACTAACGGCATAAGGCGGGGATTAATTCAGTCCTTAAAAAATCCAAGTATGGTTGACCTGTTAGCCTCCCATCAAAGAAACACGATACTATGTCTCCGTCCCTCACATAACCGGCCCCAAGATTAACACATTGTTTTTACTGGGTATGGCCTCCAACAGTCCAGTGTGGATTGGTGAAAGACCAGTAGCGATAATTTTGTGTATTCACAACTCCGTTCAGGCAATAGGTTAATTCGTCGGAAAATATTATTCCATGAAAAAAACGATGATCATTATTGCAAATATTTACTAAGGTTTCACAAAACTCTTTTTATTGGTTGACTTATGCTTATTTGAGGCTTTATTATTTATGTGTGCCGGTATAATTATTCATGATTTAAGCAACAATCTTTATCATCCTCGTTGAGCTTTACTTTTCCATAAATCCTAACACGATCACCACATCCTATCATTACCAACACATCTATTCTCTGAGTTTCAATTTAACCATTTTGTTTTTAAAATATTTAATTTAGTTAGTATAAGATAAATCTGATAATAATTATCGACCTGAGCTGAGACGAATCCTTTAAAAAAGGAATCGATTTAAGAATTCGGATCCTCGTAAAGGAATCGAATCGCCAATATGAATTACGATTCCTTTTTGAAGGAAAAAAGGAAGCGAATCCAGGATATCGATTCCTATTTATCGGATCATGAATCCGGATCATCTTTCGTTTTTAAACTGACAAATGGTAAGTACGATACGAATGATAATACATAATCCATATGATAAATTAAGCGTCAAAAATTTTAGCACGGAGCCTGAGCCGCGGAATATAATTCTAGCTTCACTTATATTCAAATATTCTTTAAAGTTGGTTATGTTATTTCTGAGGTCAACATGAAACCTCCCTTAAATTGAACATTTTTTCGAACTGTATTTCAAAACTTGCGATGCTAGATCTTTATGGGGTTTTTAAATGTGATTCTTGAGAGAACCTCAAGCAACTTATAAATGGAACATCTCATTGTAATTTTACAGGAAGTTTCACAAGTACCGTTCAATAATTTCTCTGCTTGCCGAATATAAAAATGTATTAAAATTTTAAATTCATTTTTGTAAAATACCCTAAATAGAAATAATAAAATGTCCCACTTAAAATCCCTTAGGGTTATCTCAAAGGATAAGATATTAAAAAATTATAAAGATCGAGCAATCAAAACTTTTAGGATCAAATGCAAGTAAAATGTATGCCCGTTTTTGGATACCACACTCTATGGTAACGAAAAAAAATGTTTCATTTTAATGTTGTTTCTCTAGAACTGAATGAAACAAAATATTTTGGTTAAAAATTACATGTTAAGTGTGTTTTCTTATTTAAAGATTTTAATAGGCAGATGTTTTAAAATTATTCATCTTTATTTCCAAAAATTAATGTAATGTTGATTAAGAATTTTGGGTAAAAATTTGAAAATTTAAAATAGAAGTTATAAACCGAATTATTTCAAATCAAAAATATAAAGAATCGATTCCTTTTGAAATCGTTTATATAACAAATCCGGATCACGGATCCTATTTTTAAAAAGTAATCGATTCCAGCGTTCGTATTATTAAAAAGGAAAGGATTTAATTCCTACCCAGCATCTGTTATACTATTTTTAATTGAGATTTTTTTGCTAACCTTTTACTTTATAAATATAAAAAATGGGACGTGTTTCAGCTTTTTTTATCAAAATTCCTCAATTTTAATCGAATTTATTTCGGACTTTTGGTCCTCACTGTAAATCTATGTGGTGGCCCACCCCATTCGCCTCGGTTTTTCTATGAGAAATGAAACGAGTTAGGAAAAACTTTTAGCATGGTGATATGTGGGTCCATGAGGAGCATATTTCAAAATTATTTTGAATATACAGGGTAACCAAAAAGAAAGTACATATCAAAGTTATATTTTCTTTATGGAACACCCCATATTTTTTATTGTGATACTTTAGACATAAAAAGCTGAGTTATTGTTATATTTCCTATACAAAACTGACCGTTTCTGAAATTTAGAGAAATTTAAAAATACAGACCATAATTTAAAAATTTTTAATCCTGTAACATATAACGAGCTGCTCGTAATTAAATTTATTGCTTAGCTCAAGGTTTAAGTTAACTATCAATACAGTTACCTTAATAATATACAGAGTGATGAAAAAAATTGCCTCAAAGTTTGGACACACATTTTATTAAATAACTTCCTTAAGTTAAATGGAACACCCAGTATTTAGTGGCCTATTTTGACACGGAACTAAATTTCCTTTAAAACCATATAAGGGTTTTCTATACCTATCTTTTCTGGTTTTTATGCAAAAGGCGTTTTTATATTTGACTTATTCTTTATCTTAAAATTTGAACACCTTGTATTGTAATTAAAAAACCTTTTTATTAAAGATCACGTTCATTTGTTAAAAGCACAAGTTTAAATTTTTGAAAATAAGATATATCTCAAGTAAAATGCGGGCAAATAGTAATAACTTCAATTTATTGTCATTTCTAAAATATTAAAGCATTCTTAAAAATAAGGATCGAAATATAGTAGAAGACACACCTGTCCTAATTGTTGAGACGAAATATGGTAGAGATCGAACGCTGTAAGAACAACACCGATACGTCACGGTCTCATATGGCAAACTGATATAAAACCGTGACGTATCGGTGTTGTTCTAACAGCGTTCGATCTCTAAATTGCACTTGTTTCTTAGCAAATGTATCAGGCTTTATGGTAAAATAAAACCACTCGTGTTCCAATTATTCCACCCCACACGTTAACAGACCATCTGTGCTGGTGTTCCATAAGAAAAAATATTACTTTGATACGTACTTTCTTTGTATATTTCAAAATAATTTTAAAATATGCTGCTTTATGGACCCACATACGACGGTGCTAAAAATTTTTCCCCAACTCGTTTCATTTCTCTGTAGAAAAACCGAGGCGAAATATATATATATATATATATATATATATATATATATATATATATATATATATATATATATATATATATATATATATATATATATATATATATATATATATAATAATTATCATATATATATTATATATAGTATTATATATTATATATAGATATATAATAATAATAATAATTGGAAAGTAGTCTCGACTGACTAGTTAGAGAACAGGTGCAAATTTTGGGACCCATTTTACTACTTGAGCTTTCAAAAATATTTATTCTTTTGTTCAGGGCTGCAATACAAAGTACAAAGTTAAAAATTTAATAGTCTTATTAGATAATTTAAAATTTATACGAGTGTAAAGTGAGTGTTATAATGAAGTTGATATTGCATCAATGCACTTATTGATTATCCATTCGATCTCCGGACGAGGTGCTTATGGGGGCACCATCGAAAAGTTTGATATAATTCACAAATATATGTGGGCTTAACTCCAACGTAAACTCTGATCTTAATTCAATCTTTCAAACCCACATACTGTTTATGGAAACCCAAATAAGTTCCAAACATCAACTAACCACCTCCTTTTTCAGGTCACGAACTTAATTCATCTTTTCGACCCCAGACGACGTATGTTTACGTTCAACGATCTGTTTGTTATTTCTAACCGCGAATTGGTGCCTCATATTTTGGCTTAAATTTACTAAATCATCTGCAAACTCATCTATTTGTTATACCGGTCCCCATCTGACAATTCCCATACCAGTTCTTTGACTTCCTTTTAATTAAAATTTTGGAAAAACAGGTTGGTTTAAAAAATTAGGGTTAGGGGTGGTTAACATATAGATTTGATATATGTGGCTGAGGTTGATATCTTGTTTGTCATTGAGAGCCTGTGGTTCTTTTTTTTTTATGAATCATTTCCTTAATTAAAAAGTTTCTGGTGATGATTTTCTTGGGTAAGAATTGCAGTGTTTTTAAAAACAATTCATGTTTCAAATTTCTTCATGTTTGAGAGCTGTGAAGCGTTTTTTTTATTTGTGCCATTAAGTTTCTATCAAAATATTGTGTTGTTTTACCAATATATTTTTTTGGGGAATTTAAACATGAGGGAGTACACCAGGTTTGACTTTTTTCTTAGGGACTTGGCTCTTTAAGGTGTAAATAGTGATGATAAAAAGGGTTTTTGGGGCCCTTTTGGCATACAACTATGTCTTTTTGCCAAATATATTTTTTTTTTTTCGGACAATTCCATATGGCATGGCAACATATTTTTTTTCCCTGTCAGTAACTGTGATATTTTTAGTATTATTTTTATTGTTGTAAAAAAAAAGTGTTGTTTGATAATTTTGTTTATTTGTTTAATGGGAAAATTATTTTCTTTTTAAAGTGGGTTTAACTTTTTTTAAATTTGTGGACGTAGTTCTGGAAGTTAATTTTAATGCCCATCGTAAACCAATTATTACACTATTTTTTTGTGGGAATTGGGTGATTTGAGTTATAATTTAAATAACGTAAAAAATATAATATATATATATATATATATATATATATATATATATATATATATATATATATATATATATATATATATATATATATATATATATATATATATATATATATATATATATATATATATATATATATATATATATATATATAATATATAATATATAATAATAATTGGAAGAGTAGTCTCGACTGACTAGTTAGAGAACAAGGTGCAAAATTTTGGGGTAACTCTATTTTACTACTTCCGAGCTTTCTAAAATATTTATTCTTTTGTTCAGGGCTGCAATACAGAGTACAAAGTTAAAAATTTAATAGTCTTTATTAATAATTTAAAATTTATTACCTTGGGTGTAAAGTGAGTGTTATAATGAAGTTGATATTGCATCGGAATTGCACTTATTGATTATCCATTCGGATCTCCGGACGAGGGGTGCTTTTGGGAGGCACCATCGAAAAGTTTGATATAATTCACAAATATATGTGGGCTTAACTCCAACGTAAACTCTGATCACCATTATCTTCAATCTTCCAAACCCCACATACTGTTTTTTATGGAAACCCAAATAAGTTCCAAAACATCAACTAACCACCTCCTTTTTCCAGGTCACGAACTTAATTCATCTTTTCGACCCCATGACGACGTATGTGCTTACGTTCGCAACGATCTGGTTTGTGCTAAAGTTTCTAACCGCGAATTGGGTGGGCCTCATATTTTTTGGCTTAAATTTACCTTAAATCATCTACCAAACTCATCTGTTGTATATACCGGTCCCCATCTGACAATTCCCATACCGAGTTCTTTGACTTCCTTTTAATAAAGATCAACACCATTATTTCCCAGTTTTCGTGGCCAAAGTAATCCTCTTCAGGGATTTTAAACTCATACACAATGCAGAGCAGACGAAAATGTTTGTCGATCAGCAACTCGCTTCCCAATTTAATTATGGAACCTACCTACTTTTCTTGAGTTTCCACCCATAATTTAAAACCCCCTAGATCTCTTTCTTACTTCCGCTCCCAAACTCTACCAAGCATCAGTAACTGCTCCCCTTGGTTGCTTAGATCATGGTTTGGTCACCGTATCACACTCCAAACATTTTAAAGCAACTGAACGCATGCCGCCACGAACCTTCTGGCACTTCAACTCGGCCGACTGGGTTGGTTTAAGAGATTTCTTTGCCACCTGCCCTTGGGATCCTACTTGCTTTTTTACTCACGATCCTTCCAAAATATGTAAACAACTTACCGAAACAATTCAACTAGGCATTGAGACCTATATTCCCCATACCAAAAAGAACCCCGTAACTTCAAATCACAAACCGTGGTTTTCTTAATCCTGTGACAAAGCCAGACTTTTAAAAATCCAAATCCAAAAAGTTTCTCCAAAACCCTAGTCCCGAAAATCGACAGGCTAGCATCGAAGCAAGAAACCAGTATCTATAATCAGACTCCAGAAGCCAAAGACCGTTCTAACAATGGAATAAAAGATAAAGTCCTGTCTTGCTCGAATGGCAGTGAAGTCTATAAATATTAGTCAAAGCTTATTCACAAATTGAGTTTCACCCCTAATACTAGATAAAATTGTTTCTACCTTTAAAGAAAAAGCCGAACTATTTGTCAAACAATTTACTACTAATTCTACCCTTGATTCTCCTATTAATCTTCCTCTTTCAATGGTTGCTCCTGTTCCTCATAAAATGTCCGATATTATTTTTTAAATGAAATAGATCAAGCATATCCTTTCTTCTCTTAATACTAAAAAATCTTATGGGCTGGATGGTATACCAGAAATCGTCTTAGAATATATGCTCCCGAGCTTACATGCATCCTAAATCGCCTCTTTCAAATCTCTTACATCACGGGCATTTTTCCGGAGAGCTGGAAAGCTGGAGTGTGCAACCTGTCCCAAAAAAATGCAAAACGGTCTCTTCAAACTATAGACCTATATCTTTTCTTTCAGTTGTTTGTAAGATAATGGAAAAATTTATTAATTCTCAAATCTTAAAGTATCTGGAAAAACGCAAGATCTTACATGACAGACAGTATGAATTTCGAAGATTCACAGCTGATCTTCTTTCCTTTGTCTTACATAACTGAAAGCGTATTCCCGTTTTCATCTTGAGTAGGAAACCAAGAATGTCGCAAATTCAACACGGATTTGTGATTTATTCCTACAGTACAAAACCGCGTCGAATACACGTCTACTAAGCACAGTTTTGGGATAAGTACAACGCGTATTATTATTCTACAAACCCGTGTTTAGTTTATTCGGCATTAATTTGACGGTAACGTTAGAGTATTTTGTTTTGGTTTGGAGTTAGTTTTATTTATTCAGTTTATTGCTATTAAATGTGTGGTATTATGGAAGAGTTAAAAAAGACATTTAGCAATTGTAATGATTTTTAGTTTGTTAATGTTTAAAAATAAAAATATTAAATTAATCAATAGGTGGTTTTAATAGCTATACTTTTGAACAAAAGTAAAAGTAGAAATACAAATTATAAGTCCACTAAACAAAGAATCATAAATTTTTCGATTAACTTATTCTTAAACGAAAAACAAAATATCTTTTATTTTCGTTATCTATAACTTGGGATTAGTTTTAAATTTGTATATTTGCTTTCAACGTAAGCTTGATTTATATTGGATTTTTAACAGTAAGGAATAGTAGGAAATGTAATAAAACAATTATTTATACTGAAATAACGTAAAACGTTAAAGAAATGTTAATGTTACTGTTAAAGAATCCAGTATAAATTGAGCTATATACAGGGTGTCCCAGAATATGTGATTGCCAGCATATTCTGGGACACCCGGAATCTAATAGAAAACTAAAAAATATTGTGAGAACTTTCCATAAACTTTTTTCCTACGACCCTACGGAGATACAGATACATAATGGACGCCCCTGGAAATCGTTT
>JAHBCN010001427.1:47500-118044 GCA_019359885.1 Listronotus oregonensis
AATCTAATAGAAAACCTAATAATATTATGACAAGTTTCCATAAACTTTTTTCTTACGACCCTCCCCTACGGAGATACAGGTACATAACAGACGTCCCTAGAAATCGTTTTTTTAATAACTTTTAAAATTCTGGGCGTAATTTAATATTTTTTTAAAATGAAGGTTACGAGATAAGTCTTCTTAAAATGAACCCATTAAATCATATTTGGCTTATTTGGTTTGCCAGGGTCGGACTAGCTCTGACACAATAATATCATTTTTTTTTACTCCCTGTATGATAAAGACTCAACAATAGTATTTTTCAATAGCTTTAACCCTTGGTAAAGTTTTTTAAAATATACAGGGTGTTTTAATTTAACGCTAATATTAAGGGAGGCAATTTTTGGGTCCATTTTAGGAAGAAAACTTCATATGAACGTATGTCCTAAACGTCTTAACTTTTGAGATACAGGGTGGTAAAATTTACAACAATAAATTATATATAATTTATATCGCAGTAATACCACTTTATGATTTTAACGAAATTTGGCATACATGTACCATGTATCAAAAAGCATTGTTTAGTGTAACACATTTTTTTTTATTTCAACCAATGGCGTTCGTACGGAATTTGACCTGCCTATTTTGGCAGACATTGGTACGCCACTGATTTCTCTTGAAATAAAAAAATTTTGAAATCCCCAAATATTTGTAAGCAAGGTTAATCACTTATTTTTTTTTAATCCGCTGCACGGTTTTCGCTTAAACAAATAAAAATCGTTTCTCTGCATGATCATAAAGAATACCACCATGCAGAGAAATATCTAGATTAAAAAAACTATGAGCAGATTTGATCTCTTGATTTTTTAAGTCCGACGTACGGTTTTTACCTAGAAAAATTAAAACTAGATATTACTCTGCATGGTGATATTCTTTACCAATATTGTTATGATCATGCAGAGAAATGGTTTTAATTTTTTAAGCGAAAACCGTACATCGGATTAAAAAACCAAGTGATTAACTTTGCTTAGAAATACTTGGGGATTTCAAAAATATTTTTTTATTTTAAGAAAATCAGTGGGGTACCATTAATGTCTGCCAAAATAGACAGATCAAATTCCGTACCAACACCACTGGTGAAAATAAAAAAAAATTGTGGTACACTAAAAATTGCTTCTTAAAACATGGTACATGTATGCCAAATTTCATTAAAATATCTAAAGTGGTATTACTGATATTAATCACATATGATTTATTTTTTAAAATTTTACCACTCTGTATCTCAAGAGTTAAGACGTTTAGGACATACGTTCATATAAGATTTTCCTTTTAAAATGGACCTAAAAATTGCCTCCTTAAATATTAACGCTCAATAAAAAAATACCCTGTATAATTTAAAAAACTTTACCAACCTTAACATTTTATTTTTCGTAAACAGTTGATTTTATCGATGTCAATCAAGAATACCTTTTTTTAGTTTAGGGTTAAAGCTATTCAAAAATAATATTGTTGAGTCTTTATCATATAGGGTGTAAAAAATGGCTATTATTGTGCCAGAGCTAGTCCGTCATGGCAAACCAAAGAAGCCAAATATGATTTAATTTGTTCATTTTAAAATGACTTATGTCATAACCTTCATTAAAAAAATATATAATAAAATACGCCCAGTATTTTAAAAATTATTAAAAAAAAACGATTTCCAGTGGCGTTTGTTATGTACCTGTATCTCCGTAGGGGAGGGTCGTAGGAAAAAAGTTTATGGGAACTTGTCACAATATTTTTAGGTTTTCTATTAGGTTCCGAGAGATTGCCCACATATCCTGGGATACCCTGTATAATGATAATAAGTAAATTAAAAACTTAATCAATTAAAAATTTAATAATTACATACCTCAAAAAGCAAGAAATCAAATTTATACTTTATTGTAAAACTTTAATTATAAAATTATCTCTTAAAAACCATATTTTTATACCATAATATAATTATTAATAAGGCAAAAATGCCTAGTTCCTAATAGAAGACCAATGGGAGATTAGGCACAAAAAGCCCATGAGGCTGCGCTGCCTCCGGTAGTTAATCAAGACGGCTCCCAGGGAAAAAGAAGAAGAAGAATATAAGACCATTGAGATAATCGCCGGATATACAAAAAGGGAGCACTTCGGTCCAGATCTTAGGGTATAGGCTGCAGGTTCGTAAAGGTCAATTGCTGCAGATCACCTAATAGTCCAATCATTATAGTTTTTTTGTAATTAATGTTAACAGATATCTGATTGCGCCATGACTTCCGGAATAACCTGTAGATTACTAAAACTAAAAATCCAACCAATTTTTTTCAGGTAATTTTTTTAAACAATAATTATTAAAAATATGGCCTGTTTTTCGTTTTTTTTTTTTTAATATAACAAAAAGTACTGGCTATATCACTTTACTCATGAAAAACCGTTTGTAGAGAATTCAAAAACCTACAAAATGGTTTTTGAAAAATCCCGATCCGACCATTTTTCACCGAGAAAAGCCGGAAAAATGTTTAAAACAGACCTTTTTTCAAAAATTCGTATCTCCGTTAATTTTCAATATTTAGGGCTGATTTTTTGAAAAGTGATAGTCAATAACATATACTTTAAGCTGTCAAAAGATAAAGATTGTCGCATTAATAGTTTTTATTCAATCGCACTATAAACAAATTGGCTTATCTTGCATGTGCCGTGAATATTGGGCAAATGGTCTGATTGGAATTTTTAAAACGGCTTTTTAAAGTTGAGATTAAAAGCTACAAATTGTATATCTCACATTTTCATATAAGTTTGAAGAACATTTTTAAAAATTCTTGTAAACCTAGCGCGTCCAGCGAAAATTCGCGATACGCATCCCGTTTCTCGATTCTCCTTGGCTGCTGGGTGCCCTCTCCACGGTCGACTCAGTACGTCTCGGTCGCGAATTTTCGCTCGACGCGCTTGGTTCACAAGCATTTTGAACAATGTTTTTCAAACTGATATGAAAATGTGAGATATACAATTTGTAGCTTTTAATCTCAACCTTTAAAATCCCTTTTAAAAATTTAAATCGGACTATTTGCCTAATATTCACGGCACTTGCAAGATAAGGGCCTAATTTGTTTATAGTGCGATTGAATAAAAACTATTAATGCGACAATTTTTATCTTTTGACAGCTTTAAGTATATGTTATTGACTATCATTTCATTTTAAAAAAATTACCTGAAAAATAATTGGTTGAATTTTTGATTTTAGTAATCTACAGGTTATTCCGGAAGTCATGGCGCAGTCAGATATCTGTTAACATTAATTAAAAAAATAACCTTTTTTTGCTATAACGATTGGACTATAAGAAAAAACTTTAAAAAAATTAAAATAAAACAAAAACTATCAATCTTTTGACGTCACCGGTCATCGTTTTTAATATATAAAATAAACATTAAAATGTAAATATAAAAATAATTTAAATTATGAATTTTACTAATTTTAATATTACATTAAATAAATTTAATTTGTATTTAAAACAGTTTAACTATTATTAACCATTTCTGGATACACTAAAATACTAAATAGATAATATAATTTTTAAATTTTCTAAAAATAACATACAACTTAATATATTTAACATTTTATTTCAAACCCTTTCTTTAAGCCCCGTTTTACAACCCCAATGGATCTGGAAATCAAATCCTTTTTAAATGGTTAACTTTTTAAGTAAAAAGAGAAGAAAAACCACCACTGTTAATAGATCGTTTACTTTCTTTAAGCATTACACAAATACAAATAAATGAAATACATATAACAATTTCTTCGGAAGATAACAGACATGCATACCAAGAGTCAAATAAAATAGATAACCATGTGTTATGTAATCTAAGGACCGCTAAATGTGAAGGTGACCAGCGAAAATATTAAGGTGCGATTTTTTCGCAATTGCAATACTTTCCCGGAATATAAAATACATGTTGTTGTTGTTTCTTTGTTTTTGGCTTATATCCCTAATTGGGTCAATTTCCAGTACTCCCCGTTCCAGACACCGCTTTCCCGGGCTTTGTTTATGTGGGAGTCTCCAGTAAGACGGGGATGTGCCTCTGATGGCTCCCGAAATTACGATTTTTCTATCTTGTTTTGCAATGGCATAAAAGGCACAAACAAGGCGATCCGACCAAGGACTGCTTCTGGTATTACGTATAATCACTTTCTGTTAGTACTGTCACTTCCTGCTGAGCGCGCAACCATCTTCCGCCATTAGGAAAATCTCTCGTAGGCCCCCAAAAGAAAGGGACAGGTATAGGAATCTTCGTCCACAGCGCTTATTTCAGAAGAAGGACCCCATCCTTTGGCGTGAATTCTCCTTGATCCCCGAAGGTGAAAGCTGTTGATACGGTTCCTCAAACCGCCTTCCCGGAAAAAAGAACTGCCGCCCGACATGATGCACAACAGCCCTTTTCTTATCGCGAGCACTTCACTGGTCGGAGGTCCAACAAAAACTCATATAAAATACATGCTTTTTAAATTATCCCAGTAAATATTAATTTTAAATAGGCAAGTAATATTTAGACTATATAAAGTTTATTGCCCAAAATGATAATTTAAAAAAGATGAGTCTAAAATATATTAACTTATTTTTAAAACTTATGCCCTTTTGACGTATTAAGAGCATATTTTAATTGTGTATTACGTAAGACGTTCGGAAAGAATATTTTTTTTTGGATGAGTGGAAAATATTCTAAAACAAGCCGAAGCAGGGGTTAGCATGGTTTCATCACGCTATTTTGGGAAGTGACGCACACCCAGGAGTTAATTATTATAGGTAAAATACCCCTTAAGTTGGATCTCCTAGGGATTCCTGGGTGTCTACCATCAAAATGTTGAATCTCTTCCGCAAACATATGTGGGCTCAACTCCAATATAAACTCTGTTCAACATTACCTTCATTCATCCAAACCCTGCATACTTTCTAACTGAAACCCAAATCAGCTCCAAAATTTTAACCAACCATCTCCTTTTTCCAGGTTATAAAATTATTTTATCTTTTCGTTTCCGAATTAGGTAGGCTCGATATTATATTCTTTGGCTTTAACTTACCAAATTCATTTGCTGTATATACCAATCCCCATCTGACAATTCCCATTTCCAGATCGTTGGCTTCTTTTAATAAAGATCATCTTAAAAATCTCCATTATGCCCAAGATTGTTTTTTATTTTTTAAGGGTGAAAACTACCCTTTATTGCATAAGTCACATAAAATTGGGCTCATATAAATGGAAAAATAAATATTTAATTCTTTAAAAAATCCTTTAATAGTTTTCAACCCTTGAAAATGAATCCTTATATTTTTTTTCTTCTTTAATAAAAAAAATGTGTACCCTCGAAAAATTAACATATTGGCACAGAGTTGTAATTAAAAAATGTGACTGCTTAAAAGTATTACTAACTTAATTTTGTAATTTTTTAATCCTTAAAAATCCACTCCTTACAATATTACAATGCAAAAAAAAACTAAACCGCGGATTTTTATAAAAATGCATCAGATCGCTTTCAGCATGCTCCAAAAAATTGTTTTATTAAGCATAACTCCTTCAGTTTTTATGATAAAAAGTTCTTTAAAAAACTATTTTGTTGGTTTTTTCGAGAGCTACAAGGTCCTATATATTAAAACTGTTTAAAACCCTTATTTTTTTAAAGGGGTGAGTTAAAAGGGCTTAAACAAGGTCGTGCTTGTCTATACACACGCGTTTTAAACGTTTATATCTTACTTAATTTCCGTCATATAGTAAATTAAAATAAAGCAAAATATTTGTAATTCAAAAAGCTACTACTTTCAACAAAAGGTCATTTTTTATTAAAATTCTGAAATTTGATTTTCACTTGCAGCTCCATTTTTTTCAAAATTAAGCAATTTAAATCGATTAAAATTTTAGAATGTGTTTATGATACATAGATAAAGAGGATTAAAAAAGGGCTACGAATTGTTTTAATTAGGGGGTTGTTTTCGAAGATTATTTTAATTATAAATCACTTTCGAAAAACACGTAGATTTTGCGTTATTTGCCTTTGAAACTCTACAATTTTTTGTTTGATAAATAACAGCTAAGCTTTAACAAACCACAACTTGGTTTGTATTGGTCCCATAGGATTAACAAAAAAAAAGATTTTATTAGTTTTTTCAAAACCTACAATTTTGTTATTTAAAGTTTTTTGATAAAATGCATTCTTATCAAGTTATTTGCAAAAATCTGATTTAAAATGTTGATTTTATTCAACGAAAAACTCCGACTTTCAATCGCGAATGACTCGAAAAGTATGCATTTTACAAAAAAAATGCATGGAAAATTTTTTGCTCAAAAGTCATCTTTATATTGATTCCTGTAGTCAAAATATAAAAAAAAATCCACCCCCGAGATGGTTCGGCAACCACCCCCAAGGTAAAGGCGCTCTTCGGCATGATATAGATTTTAATCTTTGGACTATTCCTTATTTACTGTCAAAATTTCAAGTCATTTTATGCATTTTAAAAAAATTGCGAGGCAAAATGGTTCGTTTCCTGGACTAGTGGTGATTTTAATGTTTATAAAAAGGACTGGTTAGGTTCTGCAAAATTAGTAAACAACTTACCCAAACCATTTACCTGGACATCGAGATCTATGTAGCTTATACCAAAAAGAACCCCAAACCTTCAAAACACAAACCGTGGTTTTCAAAAACGTGTGACACAGCCAGATGTTTAAAAATCCAAGCTCAAAAAAAGTTTTTTCAAAATCCTAATCTTGAAAATCGGTAAGCTAGCGTTGAAGCAAGAAATCAATATAATCAAACTATCTCAGAAGCAACAGATTGTTTTAAAAATCGCATACAAAATTAAGTGCTCTTTTACTTAAAATATTTCGGTCTTTTGCCAAAATTTTGTACAATTTTTTCCACCCTTAAAATTTTAAGATAAAGAGCTGAAAACCTGCACGAGTGCAACCTATTTCCAAGAATGTTCCCAAAACTATTCTTTCAATCTACCTATAGAACTATATAGTTTCTCTCATTGTCAGTTGTAATGGAAAATTATATTGACAAAACCTAAGGATTTAAAAAAACACAAAATTTTACATGACAGGCAGTACGAATTCTGTTACAGAAGATCCACAACTGGTCTTCTTTTCTTTGTCTGACACAACTGAAACAAGTCCCTTGAGTTTCTTGGTTAATCCTAGATCGTTGTTTTTGACATATCCAAAGTGTTTGACCAGGTCTGGCATAATGCGCATCTTAACAAACTTCCTTCATACGGTCTTTCATCTAAACTTTGTTCTTGGCTCCCCAGGTTTCTTTTTAATCGACGTATATCAGTTATTGTAGATGGTCACTCTTCCAGCTTTCACCAAATTCATGCTAGGGAGTCCCAGAGCTCAGTACTGGCACCAGCTCTATGTCTTCCTCACATCAATATTCTTATTTCTTTTTCACGATTAATCTCATTCACAGTTTTTCTAAGGAAAGTACTTTTCACTCTAATATCCAGCTTTTGAAGCCAGTCCCTAAGCCTGCTTTGAAAGACAAGCGCAGGGTTATGCAGATATTGCTTTTACAGGAAAGCTTTTTTCTTCAGCCCGTCGATGAGCTGTAGATCAGTCGCTCCTATATAGACATTTTTATGGCTTCAATGCTAATATAGCAACACGTAGTGCTACTCTCACTCATTTCTTTACATCCCATTTGGAGAATCTCCCAACTTCCCACTTTGTATGGTCCTTCTTTCCTAGAGCGACTTTCTTCACTCCCATCCTCAGCACCTTAGTACTTGGGCTTTAAGTCTTTATGGACTGTCCCAAGCAAAAAAAATATATTTGAATTTATGCCCTTAAAATTGCCAACCCTTAAAAATAAAAAAGATACTCTTATTTTGTACTGCTGTGATAAAATTTTACAAGAAAAATTTTATCCCATAAATCCATTGTTAAAATACCCAACAGGCTCATAAACTCGGTATATGGCATTTTAATAATCTTCTTTATGATGCCTAAATTCGGCACATTTGTAAATAACAACTTAATTGTTCCACATCTTTCAAATTACTTGATTATTAAATTAATTCGTACGCCATAATACCGCCCTAAAGGTTTAACTTGAGCTCGTAAACCTGTAAAATGTAATGTAGTGTTTGAAGTAATAAAAACTTAAAACATAAACATTTGTGTTTCTTTTTCATGATAAATATTAGTTAAATCAGGGTGTAAGGTGTAACATAGACGTTGGAAATAAATTTAACTGTGGATTCCTTAGTAAAAAATAAGATTGTCCTTAATAGGTAGTTTTTTCTACGAATATTCGTTTTTAAATTACAGGGTGTTAATTTTTTTAAATACCGTTTTAGTGTAATAACTAACGCTAAAAAATAATGGAACGAAAGAAGGTGGGTTATATCTGGCCTTTTTTCGCCCATCATATTCCTGAAAATGCAAAGTTTCAATTTGGGCCATTTTATTATATTTATAATAAGTCCAAGTTTCTTTATTTACATCTACAATGAATTGGTAAAAAAAATAAAATGACAGGTACCAAAAAAAACCTTTAAACTTGCTCTTTTTATTGAATTTTTGCCATTTTACACGCACCACAATAAATAAATGGTAGTTTATAAGCTTATTAAGATATTTAGAATCTTAAAAATAATTTTAAAAAATGTTGGTGCACAAAGCGCATCATACATTTTTTTTAAATAAAAGATCAAAAACTTTGTAAAATTGCAAAAATTCAATCAAAAAAGGAAGTTTAAAGGTTTTTTTTTTGGTACTTGAAATTCTGATTTTTTACTAATTTATTGTAGATGTAAATAAAGATACTTGAACTTATTATAAATATAACAAAATGGCCCAAATTAAAACTTTGAATTTTCACGAATATGATGGGCAAAAAAGGCCGAATTTTACCCACCTCCTTTAAACCAGAGGTCTATTCGGTAGTGCCCTAGTAACAGTAAAATTGACTTCATAGTTCACTCAGAGGTGTGTACGGATATTTAAAGGTAGGTAGGTTTAAAGTGAGTGGACTTTTTACGCCCTCCACTGCGACCGCTCGGTCTATTGTGGCTCACACCTTTTTATATTTCTCCCAATAGGATCGGACTTCTAATGAATCCGATACCACATTGGAAGAGAGTTTTTACATCTCCTCTTACTCGTGTCGCTACCGGACACGAGCACAATGTGTTCTGATGTGTCCTGGTGTCCCTGTCTCCTTGAGAGTATGACGAGCAGACGATTAGATCCATCATGCCCCCCTCTCCCGGTCTAGTGACGTGAGTAGCTACCAGGTCCTTGTTACAGGAACCAGATGTTTTTTCTGAGGCCGCATCTCCGGCCTTGTCTTATGAATACGGTCCTATCTGCTTTCTGTTTAAAGCCAGGGAACCCTTTTTCCTATAAAGGCGGTTCTGTCCGCTTTCTGTTTGGATTCAGGGAACCCTTCCTAAGCAACTGTTTGTTCGGGATAGATTAGCCTTACCCCGTGAAACAGGCGCCGGTGACTTCAGTACGGATATATTTTTGTTATTTCCCACAAATTTGGGATTTTGTTTTTAAAAAAATTGCCTTTTTTCTTTGTGTTTCTCAAGATACCAATTTTTCCAATGTGTACACGGAAAAATGTAGAAACATGAACAATAATGTAAAAAATACAAACATTATCGTTAATATTTTAACTTATTTTTAAAAACATGTCACAGGAACATTCTTCTTCTTCTTCCGGGGTCCTTTTCACTACCGAGAGTCTTGGGCTTTTGTGCCTAATCTCCTAACCTTTTATACCAATCCTCCCATTAGCCTCTTGGGCTTTGTCTGTCCTAACCCCGAGACTTGGTTGATATATTCCTGGCCATTTTCGGTTGCCCAAATAATACCTGTCTTTTGTCATTTAATGCTTCACATTCGCACAGGATATGGTAGGCTGTTTTTTCTCCCTCTTCGAACATTCTGTAACTTGGGTCCCCAATGTATGAGCCTATCTTGTGTAGGTGTCCTCTTAGGGTATCGTGCCCTGGGACATTAAAAAATTCTCTAATTAACTAACAATAATAAATGTACAGGCCACACACTTAAAGTAACCACTAATTAATAATACTTAATTAAACAAAACAATATTATAAGAGATGCCCAAACAAATATTGACCTTCAGCTGCAATATATTTTCTAAAGCTTTTCCTTATGGATTCTGTTATTCGTGCAAAAATATCAGGTATCTCCGAAATTGCCGACATTCCATTATAACTCTTTGATGAAGAGTCTGCACATCAAAACGAAATAAAACTATGTAAAGGTATGTTTCCTTCCACGCGGCCGCCGCATGCGACTAACGCACTACGTTAACCGCAAAGCACTCCTACTCATGTTTTTAAATGTGCCTGGTTTCTTCCAAGCGGCCGTCGTATGCGTCCGCTGTCAACGACTGCGATTGATGCGACTGGACTGCTGAAGAAGCAGTGTAGTCGCAGTCGTGTCTGCGACTGATATTTTGTTTGTGTTGTTTTGTGTGAAATGTCTGGTGTTTTTTTAATTGTTAAAAATTGAAACTTTATTTTTTAAACGAGGTCCTGGATTTTTTATTACGTATTTTAAGAGCATTTAAGATCTCAAATTCAATGATGTTTCGCAATTATTAAAAAAAATCAGTTTAATGTTTTCCTAAGATCCTTCCAAAAATATATTGTATGACTCTCTCTAATATATGGTTTCCTATGAAAATGGCCATTAATATAAATTTTTTGAATAAGTGCAATACATTATTGGTTTTGGGAACTTTATAGCTTCTAAAATACATAATAAAAAAATCCAGGCCCGTATAAAAAAAGAAGTTGATGATGGCAGCTCAAAGACGAAACGTCGGTGTATAAATCTAATAACTCTATCTTGTAGAACAGAAAAAGTAGCAATGGAAATGTAAAAGTTATTTTGTTACATCCATTCAAATAAAGTTATAAAAAAATAAAAACTAAATCGCGAATAATCGGTTTTTTCCAATAGTAAGTATTCGAAAATTTTAAAGTTCTAAGGTGGCATTTTGATTAGCATCATATTGCGCAACTTTGCCTTCATTTAACCGACCTCGTATCTCTTTAAGTTTCCCAGATCCTAATGATAAGACTCGAATTTGGTACACCCTGTACAGATTTAGCTTAATACAATGGCTAATTTTTCCTTTGGGGTTATTGGATATTCAACTCTGTTGTCTGGCTTGGACTTTATATCGTCTTTTATTAAGTCAAGAATAAAAGTAAACTCTGCTTTATTCAGTCTAAAATATTTTCTAAATTTTACTTCATCCTGTTGCAGATGTCGATTTATTAATGTAGTATAACAACCCTCATCGCGTCTTTGCTGAAATATTGGATTTATAGGGGCATTGCTATGTTTCAGGTTGGCCAATTGTAACAGTATTTCGTCATCCTCTTTTTCTTCCAATAATAAATATATTGCTAGATCATCCATCACGACTCTTACCAAAAATTATTCCCTTTACAATAATAATTTTGCTATCGCGAGTTTGAGCCGCGGTCCTAAGAAACCACCTGATTAAACAGCGGCCGTATGCGTTAGTCGCGTGCGACGGCCGCGTGGAAGGAACCACACCTTAAGTGCCTTCATTAATAATAATAATAGAAAGGATTTAGATCTAGGAAACAAGGCGGCCATGTTCTTGGACATTCACGACCTAATTATTTATTTCGGAACATGAAATTTCTGACGTGCAGACTTTTTGCCAGAGAGTTAAAATGAGAGATGCCTAGTTTTTTTTGCACGAGAAAAAGAATCCACGAGGAAACGCATTGGAAAATGAGCAGTTGAGGGACAATATTTTTAGCATCTTTTATAATAATTATGGTTTGATTAATTATTGTTAATTAATTAGGAGTATTTTATTTCAAACGTCTAAGGGTCTTTTCTTACATGCCCATGCAACTAGATTTTTAAAATAAGTCACAACATATCCAATAATGTTTGTTTTTTTTACATTATTGTTCAGTTTCTACATTTTCCCTTGTAGGCAATAAAAAAATTGGTATTTACAAAAGGCTTAATTACGAAAAATAACAAGAGATACAAAGAAAATTCAAGAAGCAAATTTTGTTTAATACAAAAAAATCATATTTTAGGAAATGATCAAAAAGTTTTTACCAGTCGCGTAACACATTTAAAAAAAAAAACAATACCGTAATATCCGTAAGCACGCCGCTGAATAAACTACAAAGTCATTTTTTACGGTCATTAGGGCACTATTAAATAAAGCTCTGGCATAAATGTTGTTCCATTATCTTTTAGCGTTCAAATGTCATTACACTAAAATTATTTATTTATTAAAGATTTAAAACACCCCGTAACTTAGAAAAAAAAATATTTGTAGAGCAAAACTACATATGAAAAAACAAAAATTCTAAGAAATCCAACCTTTGTGTGGCCTTTAAAATAAAAATTATATATTTCTTTATACAGGGTAAGTCAATAAGTCGTTTGTCTTTGAAAGTCCTCAATATTTAAAAAAAATAAAAAATTTATAGATATACATAACCTAAAATGTTTTTAATTATGTATATCGATAAAAGACAATCTCCCGCGGTTAAAAACAATGTTTTTTGGCGCTTTACCCGTTAACGGTAACGGTAAATAAAACGGTGTCGACAGCCGTAAGGGTAATGGTAACGGCAACAGGAATGGTAACGGTTTCAGAGCAGAAACGGTAACACGAATGGTGTTAGTAGCTTGTGGTGCTGCGACAAGAGAAGGCATAATCTCGTCTCGTCTTGGGTACTCGAGAAAAAATGGCTCTCTCATCTCGGCAGGAATGCTCAAGATACTTTCTTTTTCGTCTAGCTCGTAATGATAACTTTTATGGTTTTATGTATTCAGAAAAGTGTACACGATCTTTTTTTAAATTTAAAAAGCGAAGACCTAAAACCTGCACATGGCTGTGTTTTAAATTTATGGAGAATTAAATTTACACCTAAGATTTTTAAAACACATTTCTAGGTTAAAGTAAAGTAAAGTTATTAAAGTTTACATAATCTCTTGGGGTTAGTAGCTCTTTTTAATATCCGTAATCATTATCAATGCAGATATTTTTGGTAGCTCTTTAATTGCTAAACTACCCAATAATACCTTTAGATTCTGGTGTTTTCGTTTTTTTGCCTATTTGTCAATATTTTGGCACTACCTATGCGCACGATAGTGCGCCAGGCCAAGTTCTAGCCCGACGCACGCAGTGTGTATTTACACGAAACATTTCAGAATTTTTACCCCCTTTCATAACTACGTTATCATTCTATATAAAGGTATAAGATTTGGCTTGTAAATTCACATAAGTATTCTAATTGCCTGTGAAAAAATTGAGTAAGTTAGGTCAAGTGATTCAGTTTTAAAAATCGCCTGCTTAATTGCTGACTGACTCACTGACTGACTCATTGTCTCATCAAAATTATGAGGCAATTCCTGAGGGAGTAGAAACTTAAAATTTGGTATGTAAGTGGATTTTAGAATACAAGTAACAGAAATATTCTGAAAACTGCACATTTTCACTCATAACGCCCTGGAATAGGGCCGTCATATCGTACATTTAGATGGCATTTTAGAAGTTTGCAATTTGATTGAACCTGAGTTTCTGATGTCGTAATTGTCTTAGAATTTAAAATGGCAGGATTGTATTTACTTAACAAAAATTGTTACATTTACCCAAACTAGGCGTGATTTAAGGGACCTTATAATAAGCAATTTTCGTACTTCATATTAGGGATGTTGCGGATGCGGATGTTGATGCGGATGTTGATGATGTTGATGCGAATGCGGATGCGAATGCGGATGTTAATTCGGATGCGGATGTTGATACGGATGCGGATCTTGTTTTTTACAAGAAACTTATGGTTCAATCCTTTACTAAGTAATTAGATTGGTAATGAAATATTAAATAACTACTTTTTTTGCTATTTTACTTCTGCACCCATATAATTTCCTGCACAAAAAAAAAACAAGATCCGCATCCGCATCAACATCCGCATCCGCAACATCTCTACTTCATATTCAGTCTAAAGGTTAGGTTCTACCTACAGATAGAGGTATACTGAGAAAAAAGGCATAAGATTCCTTTACACCACTTTTTTTAAACAAAAAGGGGATCTCACTAAAAACACTTATGTAAAATAACGGCCAAGTTTCTATCCAAAAATCTCGGACTTTTAAAATATTGTGATCTAAAATTAGACTAATTGTAAGTTGTATCCAAAATTTTGTTCGACTCTTTTTTGACTTGGCAAGTTTTTTTCTAATCTGCCTGTACTAATGAAAACAGAACATATATTAATACAAATACATCAGTAAAAAACTTGCCAATTCAAAAAAAGAGTGAAACAAGTACTTTAATAGGCCGATATTTTGGCATAGGCACTTGACCTTTATTTTAGTAAGTGTTTTTGGTAAAATACATTATACGTGGAGTGTTTTCTTTTTAAATGTTTAAGAAATGCAAATTTTAATAGGTTTTAATTTATTATTTTTTATTAATATAAAAGCATTTATTGGTATCTCGAATAGTCCTTGTTTTTTTTTATTTCTTATTTAAACTATAGTTTATCTTTTTTTGTGGTGTTGTATGTTGTTTGTATAATTATTCTAGTTTTTTTTGCTTTTAATTGTATATTTTTTTTGTTGGTGTAAAATTATTGTTATTTATATTTCGTATTAGACACTTTTGAGCGCTGATTTCTTTAGACTCATTGAGGTTGCCCAATGGCTTTGGACGTAATTTCATTACTGAAGTTTTATTTTTATATATCAATATTTATTTTAAGAGTCTGCTATTCAACTTGTTTTCCTTGTATAAAAGTATTGTTATCATTTTGTGTAAGATAAAAAAAACGCTTATTCATACATATTTATGTATCATTTCCAAACAATTTTAGGCATATTCAATAGTTTTTGTTGTGTTACATCATCAATTATATACCTAAGGATATAAAATACATAAATATTTGCATTTTATTTTTTAGATTAATTGTTTCACATTAGCGCAATTTTCCTCAAAAAATATTTTGCATACTTATACTTTAGAGCTTAATTCATATCTACAGTAATTTAGATTTTTTAATTACGTTCTTACAATGCTACAGGTTGACAAATATACCTCATCTTGCTAAAGCTGTCCATTAAAATGTTTCATATAAGTATCAAGCTGCAACATTTTGCTTCTTATTTTATATTGTGGTGGTTTACCATATTTTGTTATTATTTACAGCATTTATATCTTTTTTTAATTTATTTTTTTATCAAATTAGGATTTATCCACTAACATTTTTTAATTGATAACCTTAAAAATTTCTATAATTTCTTGATATAATATTAATTATACAATTAATAAGGTCTATTTTAACTCACCAGTATTTAATAATTTTTTGGTCATTTTCAACATCGCTACTTTTTTAATAATATCCCATATCTAAGTATCTGAATTAAATTAAAAAGTAAATATTATACCCAAAATGAATATTGCCAATAATAATACATTGTTTGAATCCTGAATACCCCTTCTACAAACTATTGTACTTATATTGCTATAAAAATGGTTCAATATTTATTGCATATTTTTTAGGTCTTATTACTTCTAACATGTATTAAATGAGTTGTATTTTATTTAGTCCTACTTTTGACTCATTTTGCCAGACTTCATTGGCGCAGCTACAACTTAGCTTAGTTATACAGGGTGTCCGGAAATTCCGTTCGTATATTTTAAGGGGTAATTCTAAACAAAAATATATGATTAAAAGTTCATATGAACATTTGTCTGGAAATGCCTTCTAAGGGCGTTATGGCCCTTTGAAGATGGTCTTCAAAAACTGGTTTTTATTTTTTATCTCGGGAACCCTGTTAGATAGAGCTATGATATTTGGTATACGAGTTACTCGATAAAAGCAATAATCGCCACCAACTGCGTAATTGAAATTTTAAGCAGTGGTGCGTGGACAGGGGCGTTCCCAATTTAATTTGGCCCTATTTTTTTGTTGTTAGACTTTTTTGACTTTATAATTTCGAATTAAGATAGCCTGATATTGTTTATATAAAAAAGGTATTCTTGGAAAATTTTGCCAGACTAACAGTTCTCGAGTTAGAGTGATCCGAAGAAAATACTACATTAGTACTATCTAAAGTGTGTTTTATTAAAAAAGCATTAAGTAGTAGTAGGGTTTTAACTTCCGTGAGAACAGTCAAACTTAAACCAAATGTTCAAAATGGCTTCCAGCCATATCAGTACAACTGTTTAAACGATTTCTCATTGATGCTTTCACTCTTGCAAAAATACCCTGTTTGTTTCGTATGTATTGACACTTTTCTATCACTCGTTGCTCCAATTGTTCTACACTAGTAATAGGCCTTGAATAGACTAAAGCTTTCAGAAAACCCCATAGAAAATAATCTAATTGATTTAGGTCTGGGGAACGAGGAGGCCAAGGCGTAGGATCTCCTCGTCCTATCCATCTGTCAGGATAAGTTTGATTTAAATATTCACGAACCCCCTCCGACGAGCCCCGCCACACTAAAGTGGGGCGGGGCTCCGTCGTGCATGAACCACATTTCTAATCTATCTCCGAGAGGCACATCGTCAAGTACCTCTGGTAGAACATTTTGCAAAAATGCTAAATACGTTTGGCCATTGAGTCGTTGGGGCGTAACATAAGGTCCTATTAATCGGTCGCCTATAATCCCGACCCACACATTAATCGAAAATTTATCTTGGAACCGTGCTTCGACCAGCGCATGCGGATTTTTATCCGCCCATACATGGGTATTATGAAAATTTACATTCACGTGTAAACCCTGCTTCATTAGTGAATAAAACTCTACGAAGGAACAAGCGATTTTGCCGACATTTTCTTTGCATCTGTTCACAGAATTGAACTCTTGGTTGTAAGTCTTGGGGCTTAAGTGCTTGCACTCTTCGTAAGTGATAAGGATGGAGAAGTTGTTCATGCAATATTTTACATACGACACTTTTGGAACATTTTCCTGTAATGCGATTCGCCTTGTACTAGACCCTGGATTAGCGGTAATTTGTTCTAAAACTCGTTCCTCCGCCTCTGGGGTCCGAGTGGTACGATTTCTTCCACAGTTACTTCGATCGGCAACAAAGGATCCATTTTCCCTAAGTCGTTGGTGCAAGCGAATAAATGTTTTTTTACAAGGAATTCGACGATCGGGAAAAGCTTCTTCATAGAATCGGCGAGCTTCACGGGCACTACCATTTGCGTTGCCGCACATGAAATGCATATCAGCTATTTCTAAGAATGAATACTCCGCCATAAAAAAAAATATCTTTGAAAACACGATTTAACAATTAAACAGTTTTGACAATACTTTAATAAGCAATCACTGGCAAAATTGACTTTGATTGTTTCCATGGCAGTCAAGGCCTACTTTAATGCTTTCTTAATAAAACACACTTTAGATAGTAATAATGTAGTATTTTCTTCGGATCACTCTTACTCGAGATCTGTTAGTCTGGCAAAATTTTCCAAGAATACCTTTTTTATGTAAACAATATCAGGCTATCTTGGTGGCGATTATAGCTTTTATCGAGAGTAACTCGTATACCAAATATCATTGCTCTATCTAATAGGGTTCCCGAGATAAAGAATAAAAACCAGTTTTTGAAGACCATCTCCAAAGGGCCATAACGCCCTTAGGAGGCATTTCCAGACATATGTTCATATTAACTTTTTTTCATATATTTTTGTGTAGAATCACATTCAAATTAAATTTACAGCAATAAAAAAACTTAATTAAAAAAAATCTTTTTAGAAAAGCTGAGTTATTTATACTTCAAGTCCAAAATTTCTGTCAATGACGCATCGCTCGCTTTTAGAGTGCCCCGGGTTGTGTAGGGTCAGGGGAATCAATTCCAGTGGCGTAGAAAATAAATGATAAAATTTCGTCAAAACATGAAAATATTTTTTACAATCAAAAGTTATTTTCTCACATTTTCATCAACCCTTTAAATTAGTAACAAGCCTATATTATTTTGGTATTATTCGGATTAATGTAAAATGTAATTTTTTTGCTTAATTTTGCACAGCTCCTATTTTGAGGTCATAGAACACAAATTTAAGTTTTTTTGGCGATTTTTCAACGTTTTTCCAAAAAAAAACATTTTTTACTTTAATTTTACCTTCTCTGATTTTATTTTGCTACATGAAAAAATAATAAAATTTTAGTCTTAACATAAATTAAAAAAGATGTAAAAGCAGAACGATAGACAATCCAAGTTACACCGACTTGCCAATTCACCACCGATCTTGCAATTTCAATATTAAATACGATATTCACACGCATTGCTTCATCAAAAATATCCACTTTATAAGGAACACGAAAGCTCTGAGATCATCAGCTTGTAGAATCCAATAACTATTTCGGGTCTTTCGTGTTCCATATTTAGGATTTCCATATCGAGAATATTTTTGATCAAACATTGCGGGTCGAGCGAAGCAAGGTTCGCATACCTTATAAAAATGTCATAAAGAAAACTATTACAACCTGGTAACAGGTCAACATTTTTGGAATTTCGAGTTGAATTCGGACGTAAACGTTTTACCTACTTTTTATTGAAAATTAAGGTTTTTTCCTTACTTTTTAAGTGTTTTTTTTAATATTAACATAGTATGATTTTTTTAAATATGTTTTCGTGCAAATGACAGAATTTAAAGGAATATGTCGTAAAATGGAATTAAACAATTCTATTATTATTTTTTTTAAATACTATAAGAGGCAGCCAAAAAACAGCTTCTGATTCATGTTTAACAATCGAAAAGTAAAAAGTGTGCAAAAAATAGCGAAAAAATCGCATTTTCCAGTATCCGAATAATTACTAATATTGATTTTTTTCGCTTTTAAAACTCTGAATACCGTACGCGAAAAAACTTTTGTTAAAGTTGCACATATCTCTGCAGCATTCAAAGTGGTTAGTTCTGGATTTCGTTCCCGAATCCCATGGTAAACATTTTTAACCATTATTCGTTCTTTTAACGTTAACTGAGTTTTTTTTGTAGTCGGATAACTAGTTAAAGGTTGGTTAATATTCATAATTTACAGAATTAAAAGCACTTTACAACACTAAATCTTTATATACAATTATATACACTAAATAAGGTAAACTATTATAAAATTGGCACAAAACAATATCTATATACTACAATTATTAGAAATTTATATAATTTAGAAAATACCCTGTATAGCAATTAAAATTTAAACTTACAAAATCTGTCCATAATCAATAATAACTAAATAAAATAATCGAACAGCAGGAAAACCCTGTCGATACGCTTATTTTCAAGTCTCTTCAAGTTGTAAACTATAACTTCAAGTCCAAAATTTCTGTCAATGACGCATCGCTCGCTTTTAGAGTGCCCCGGGTTGTGTGGGGTCAGGGGAATCAATTCCAGTGGCGTACGCATTTTAGAAAATAAATGATAAAATTTCGTCAAAACATAAACATATTTTTACAAGCAAAAGTTATTTTCTCACATTTTCATCAACCCTTTAAATTAGTAACAAGCCTATATTATTTTGGTATTATTCGGATTAATGAAAAATGTAATTTTTTCGCTTAATTTTGCACAGCTCCTATTTTGAGGTCATAGAACACAAATTTGAGTTTTTTTGGCGATTTTTCAACGTTTTTCCAAAAAGAAAATAAATTTTTTACTTTAATTTTACCTTCTCTGATTTTATTTTGCTACATGAAAAAAATAATAAAATTTTAGTCTTAACATAAATTAAAAAAGATGTAAAAGCAGAACGATAGACAATCCAAGTTACACCGACTTGCCAATTTACCACCGATCTTGCAATCTCAATATTAAATACGATATTCACACGCATTGCTTCATCAAAAATATCCACTATATAAGGAACACGAAAGCTCTGAGATCATCAGCTTGTAGAATCCAATAACTATTTCGGGTCTTTCGTGTTCCATATTTAGGTTTCCATATCGAGAATATTTTTGATCAAACATTGCGGGTCGAGCGAAGCAAGGTTCGCATACCTTATAAAAATGTCATAAAGAAAACTATTACAACCTGGTAACAGGTCAACATTTTTAGAATTTCGAGTTGAATTCGGACGTAAACGTTTTACCTACTTTTTATTGAAAATTAAGGTTTTTTCCCTACTTTTTAAGTGTTTTTTTTAATATTAACATAGTATGAGTTTTTTAAATATGTTTTCGTGCAAATGACAGAATTTAAAGGAATATGTCGTAAAATGGAATTAAACAATTCAATTATTATTTTTTTCAATACTATAAGAGGCAGCCAAAAAAACAGCTTCTGATTCATGTTTAACAATCAAAAAGTAAAAAGTGTGCAAAAAAATAGCGAAAAATCGCATTTTCCAGTATCCGCATAATTACTAATATTGATATTTTTGCCTTTTAAAACTCTGAATACCGTACGCGAATTAACTTTTGTTAAAGTTGCACATATCTCTGCAGCATCCAAAGTGGTTAGTTCTGGATTTCGTTCCCGAATCCCATGGTAAACATTTTTAACCATTATTCGTTCTTTTAACGTTAACTGATTTTTTTTTGTAGGAGGATAACTAGTTAAAGGTTGGTTAACATTCATAGTTTACAGAATTAAAAGCACTTAACAACACTAAATCTTTATATACAACTTATATACACTAAATAAGATAAACTATTATAAAATTGGCACAAAACAATATCTATATACTACAATTATTAGAAATTTATAATATTTAGAAAATACCCTGTATAGCAATTAAAATTTAAACTTACAAAATCTGTCCATAATCAATAATAACTAAATAAAATCATCGAACAGCACGAAAACCCTGTCGATACGCTTATTTTCAAGTCTCTTCAAGTTGTAAACTAAGGAATGTGCGTTGCCACTTTTATTTTCTTCCCGATAACAATGATTTCAATACATATTGGCGTGCTATTTTAAGTGCGATCGCTGGCTGGTGATTTATTCTTGCGAAATATGACAACGTGGCAATGAAACTTTTGGCCGGTTCACTGTTATTTGAGCGGAAAAGTATATCATAGGCTTAAAAATAATTTACTAGTGTTAGATTTTTATTCAGCCGCTTCGTCGGTTGGGTGGCCGGTATTAAATGAGTCACTGACAGAAATTTTGGACTTTAGGTATAAGGAATGTGTGTTGCCACTTTTATTGTCTTCTCGATAACAATGATTTCAATACATATTGGCGTGCTATTTTAAGTGCGATCGCTGGCTGGTGATATATTTTTGCGAATTATGACAACGTGGCGATAAAACTTTTGGCCGGTTCACTGTTATTTGAGCGGAAAAGTATATCATAGGCTTAAAAATCATTTACTAGTGTTAGATTTTTATTCAGCCGCTTTGTCGGTTGGGTGGCCGGTATTAAATGAGTCACTGACAGAAATTTTGGACTTTAGGTATAGTTTAGCGCGTTTTCAACAGCAGAGCCGCATTATCCCGTAAAAAAATTAAAAGATAGCGATCTAAATTCCGTAATATTTCAGGTTTCGGATTTATTTCTACTTTATTTAATTTTCAATGTGTTTATTTTTTATGTTTATTTACTTTTGTTTCTCTTTAAACATGTACCTAATTTAATTTTGACAACTTGTATTTTTTTGTCTTTAGTGTTTTTTTGGTAATTTAAGTTTTTACTGAGAATCCCATCCAATTTTTATTAAGTATACGATTTAATTTACCCTGTGCACCTCTCATAAAATACGCGTTGATTTGCCATAGTAAACCTAGAAGATTTATCTATAGTAGGGTTTTTACGTTGGGGTAATCTTTTTTGTAGCTCGTTATTATTATTAACGGCCGCTAAAGAAACTAAATTACGGGTAAAAGATAATTAAATGGGCTTGGTATACTTTACAACAGGTATCAAATGTTAACAAACAGGATAAAATTTCGTTGTCACCTTTACTGACGCATTCATAATAAAGCTGTGTTTTCTTTCAACCCCTTATCTAAACATAGTCTATTGGAGGAGTGTGCAGGGACGTCGTTGCAGAATATAAATTAGGTATAAATGATGCTTTTATGACCTCACAATCAAGTCGTTTTCACTGTGCTCTTTTCTATTATATTTCTCAAATATTTTGGTGCTAGCTGATATGCAACAAAGATTTTATATGACCAACTTTATACAGTACAGCACTGGCGTGTTCGGGGGGAGGGATTTGGGTAGATAGCTTGGATAAAATACTTAGCAAAACACTATTAACTTTTTATTATTTCCCATCCAATATTTCAAGCTTATACTTCTAATAAACTTGAATCCATTCAGAAACTGGTAGAAATGTATAATCTTAGCGAATTTCCCATAGAAAAAAAGGAGTCTCTGGAATCACTCGTTTACTGTAATTTATAAGTTACATATTATTATGGCTGGTATAATAATTTTTTATATGGTCAAAGACATGGCAAGGACTGCTAGGTTATTCTTCTTAGAAACTAATAGGACGCACTTAGATGAGACAATTAGTTGGGCTACTGACAGGTCACCTGTTTGGAATAAAGCTCAAGGGCGCCACGAACGTGAAGATAAGGAATTTTTAAACCACGGCCGACAATTCAACGTTTCTAAAGATCTCTGCAAATAGCTGCATTTTTTAACATGTTTTTAATTTAAATTATTTGTAAAAAACCGCCTTAAAATAAAATTTTTATTTAAAAATCCTAACAGAGCGCTTTCGGTATAACCATCATCAGTGCTATTCGTCGTCAAGCTGGAGTCGTAGCAATTTGAGAAAACAAAACATGTAGTAAGACTTTAGTAAACTACCACATTATTACATAAAATAAAATAAAAGTCAAACAACAGTGAGTTATGTTACATTTTCTCTTATTAAAGGGTGATTTTTTTAAAAAAAGACTACACAAGTATACTATTTTGGTAAAAATGCTATATATAGCTTTACTATTAGTACAGTCAAATTTTCAAGAACTGTTTTTTCATGTACTTTCTATCCCTGTTGAAATGTCTAACTTGGATTTATCCGCAAACAAGAACGCATATTCGTCTTCAAAATTCGTAGCCCTGGGCAGCACATGCAGCTTTACCTCGATGTACGGACAAGGATCTAGGGTCAATCGATGCAGTGCTGTGTCGACCGTCATTAACTGCAAATGTATAGTTAAAATTAAACGTCTTTGCAAAGAAATAGAAGATTGGCGAGTTCGGACTCCTAGGGCCACTTTGTCTATCCTGGGTCAGCTCTGGGCACCACAGGTAGCTTTACCTCAATGTTCGCGTAAAGTTCTAGGGTCACTCGTGTCAGTGCCGGATAGACCATCATTAACTCACAGCAAATGCATCGTCAAAATTCAACGTCTTGGCAGGAAAATCCAAATTTGCCAGTTAGAACGCCCATGGTGCCTTTCGACCCTCTGGGTCGGCCCTGGGATGGTCCTGGGCGTGATTCTTCTAATGTCTAAAAAGTACTTAAGAGCTACACAGATACCAGTCAAGTTAGTAGGTCGCTCGAGAAGTTGTACCAGAGACGCTTTCAAAAATATCACCATTTTGACCTCTGAATGACCTTATAATCTCGTTTTTCTGACGTGTTGGGGAAAAACTGACCCCGGATTCGGATTCAGGGCGCCGAGCTACCGAGGAATACTATGGTCCGGTAAAATAGGACATTTTTTGTAAACCTGTGTAATCAATGAATTTGCTCTAACTAAAGCGATGAAGAAGTTCATTATTTTATACATCAATTTTATTTATGATAACAATTATTATAATTAGTATATTTATATGTGGATGTTATTTTGTAAAAAATATTTTTTGATGTTTATTATAATATTTTTATTATTATAATTTTTTATTTTATTTTTGTTATGTATTATATTCTAATGTAAATAAAATTAAATTTATTGACTTAAAATATATATCTACACACACAATATATATATATATATATATATATATATATATATATATATATATATATATATATATATATATATATATATATATATATATATATATATTATTTATATTATATTTATAATAATTATTATTATAATAATATATATATATATATATATATTATATATATATATATATATATATATATATATATATATATATATATATATATATATATATATATATATATATATATAAATATTGCTATTTATTTTCATAAAAAATTATTGGGGATTTCCATCACTATTCTTCTTATCCTTAAGCTCCGTGTATTTTAACTAAAAATAAAATGTAGGTTAACGGGAACTTCATTTTACAAAATAGTTTTATTTATAACTGCAATGAAATATTAAAAAATTATTATAAGAGTTTCAATGCCTAGGCCCTAGAGTGCTTATTGGTTTATAAGCCAGGGCGCCAAAATTGATAAGAGTGGCCCTGGGTACCCCCAAAAGATCACCCGATTTTGCAGAGTCAATACCCCTGGCACGAAAGGCTAACCTCCCCAAAAATTATTCCTAGCTACGGCTTTGTCGCGGAATCAGAATTTCTAAAAAAACTGCAAAAATATGATATTTAATAAAAATCTGAACAAATTAAATCGAGGCCTTCCCTGTGGGTACGCCCCTGATTAAAATAATAATTTAGTAAAAACATTAAAAAGTTCCTACTATTAAAAGCAATTTATATACCAAAACTCAGATTGCTATCTGAAATGGTTCCAGAGATCTAAAATAAAACCCTGATGCCATCTTTGAATAACCATAGCAACCTTATGACGCATTTGTGGACATATGTTGATATGAATATTTCTTCATAATTTAACATGATGAATTACCCCTAGAATTATTCGAACGGTATTTCCGGACACTCTGTATATATAAGCTTAAAAATAGATACATTTTTTTTATAACAATATGACTACTTGAAATATAATTATATATTACAAAAATCTGTTTTATATGTTTATTTCATCATTCCTTCAGTATTGTGCTCTCTCCCTGATATTTTTAAGATCCTACAAAATGGGTCCACATTTCAAAAGCTTCAATGAGTCCTAATGATCTTACTTTTAAGGACCATGTTCGTTAATTTTGATTTCTGCCTATTGATTCCATTACCAGTTCTGTAATCTCAGTAGGAAGTCATGTTTCACATTATCAAAGGCACGTCGATAGTGAGTAAGACATAGAAAAACACTTTGATGCTGGACGTAGTATTCTTAAACCAAAAGTTTTAGTGAGTATAACGCTTTTATAGTCCCTAGTGCCCGAATAAAGCCAAATTGAGTGTCACAGCTCATTTTTTCACATTTTGTGGATATTTTTGTATTAATTATACGAAGGAATAGTGAGTCTATACTCTACACATTGTTTGGCATTTGCTATTTTCGAAATCGTCATAAAGGTAGGTTTCAGCCACTTGTTGGGTATTTTCCTAGTGTCATATATTTTATTGAAAATGCAAGTTAGCAGTCTTATATTTACGAGTTTTACCACTTTTGCGTATACCTTGTCATGTCTTGAACTTTTATTGGTTTTCAAGAGCTTTAACGCATATCCTTCTTCTCTTTTCAAAACTCTAGGGCAGGGCCATTGAAAAAATTAAACTTTAAATAGGGGTTTCCGTCTATGGAATGGAACAAATGAGTAGCATAGGATTTCCAAATTTCTTGTACTTCTTTAGAATTCAAAACGATTTTGTCATTATCATTCTATATTGGTACCAGAAAAGTATTTTTTAGTGTTATCGTCATTTGCTTTAGTTTTTTATGGAAACTGAAGCTATCGTGTAGTTTGTGTAAGCCTTCTACTTTTTTGCACTCTTCTCTAATCCAATTTTCCTTTGCATTTCTAATGCACATGACTTAATTTATTTAGTTGTTTATATTGTATTGTTTAATTTTTCGCCTGCCTTCGCTTTTTCATTAAGATCAGAATTTTTTATTCTCGAGTACGGTTTGTGTTTCCTATTTAATATTTGATTTAAGTTTTTACCAAGCGCCTTTTGCTTCTTCATCTGCTTTTTTATTGATTTCTATTCTTGTATATATTTTTAAAATATTTTTAAAATTTGTAAATGGTTAATTGATTTGATCGTTTACTTGATGAAATACAAATAGTTAAAATACTACTTTAAAAAATATTTCAGGTATATTTAAATAAAACAAAGATTTTTAAAATTTAGCTACTAAGATGTAAGACACATGCCCAAAAAATCTACTACTGTTACCATAAAGAGCATAAAGCAATTTCCAACGAATGAATTATGACTAGGCTCCATTGGTGAGACAGAAAAAGTACTTAACTTACAGGCCGACTTCCACAACGATAATGCAAGGAGATTCTACGAGGAAGTAAAGAGGCATAAAAAGGGTTTCAACCCAAGGAGTGCCACAATGCTAAGGCGTAGCGATGGCTCAGTCACTGCGTCCAAAGTAGAAGTACTGGACACATGGGAGCGCTACTTTGATGAACTTCTTAACAGACCGGTACAGGAAGAACTCGAAAGTCTTGTATTTCAAACAGCAGAGGTTAATATCCCGCCCGTATCCATGGTGGAGACATAAGGAAACTTAAAAATAACAAAGCGGCAAGCCGAGATAATATCTTGGCAGAAAGTCTAAAACATGGAGGGGACGAACTAGCCATACAAATTCATAGCCTCGTGCAACAGATTTGGAATCAAGAAATCATTTCCGACTAATGAAAAGAAGATGTTATCATCCCACTCTACAAAAAGGGGACCAAATGCAGTGTAAAAACTACCGAGGTATTCCGCCTACACATATTAATCTCAAACATTCTGCTCCAACGTCTATCTCCATGTACCGAAGAGATTATCGGAGACTACCAATGCGGCTTTCGAAGCGGAAGATCTACAACTGACCAGCTTTTTACTATGCGTCAGATTTTAAAATGTTGGGAGTTTAACAAAAGCTTACATACCCTTTTCATAGACTTGACAGTGTTATTAGAGTAAGATTGTGAGAAGCAATGGAAGAACTTGGTATCCCGCACAAGCTGATTCGACTGTGTAGAGCGTGCCTAGAGGAGGCAAAGAGCCGCGTCAAAATCGATGGTGAGTACAGCCAAGCATTTCATATTAACAGAAGCCTAAAACAGGATGATGCGTTGTCGCCGGTATTATTTAACCTTGCACTAGAAAAAGCGGTCAGAACAGCATCGGTGAAGGCAGAGATTTTTGGACCAGGTGGACCCAAACTTATTTTAGCCTACGCAAATGACATGGGTGCATTAGGAGAAAGTACGGTTAGTGTGAAGGAAAACTTTATAAAGATTGAAAAAGAAGCTCAGAGAATAGGGCTATGAGCATGTCTCCCGCAACCCCGCGCGTGACAGAGTCAGGTAGAACATCACAATGGGCGACTACAATTTTGAGCATGTGCGAACCTTTAAGTACCTGGGCGCAGTGTTAGTAGTAAGTAGTAGTAACCATTTGTGCCGGGTTATTACATGTTTAATCCATTTCTTGTTAGTTCTATCAAGTACCAAAACGTGTTATTGCATTTTAGGTCATTTTTTGGACATTGGTAATGCCTTTACCTATAATATACAAATAACTACTACTTCTAAACTTGTCTTTATTAATGTCTGGGTAATATCATACACGCGAAACGTGGAATCCGTCTCACATATCCTTTGCCTACGATCAGTGATCACACTACTAACAATGCTCGAATAGTCAATTTGAAATAAATAGTTGGCTGATAGTTGATAATATATTTTCAAAAATATTGTTCCTAAATTTATATAAACATGTTTACAAATTTCAAATTAAGGCACTAAAGCTTTGTATGTGCCTCTATTCATTTTTGTAGGATTAAGTTGCCTTATTTTCATTTATAAATTCAGGAAATACTATCCATTTTGGGATTGTTTTAAAACCTTCATTTTGCCTGTCAATTTATGTAGGATTATGTTGAAACTGTTAAAATTTTAAGTGCCTATTGGCAGAAGCTTAAAAAACATTTGCTTCAAATGGAAATAACAACTAGATTGTTATATAAAGAAAAATTATAATAATTGGATTATTCAATTGTATTGTTAATACCTACTTAAAAGTTTATTAAACGATTTTCGCCGTTTTTTTTAGATATAAACATAAAAATTTCCAATAAGGGGTTTTAAGTTGGGAGTTATAATGGTTACAAAAAGACTGTTGTTCTGTAATTCTTGCTGAAGCTGAAACGAAATATTTGCTATTTAATTATTAGCAACTTTTTTTTTTTTAATTTAACGTATATACAGTGACTCACAGCCAAAATGATGCAGTTGCATTTAAAGTAATTTAAGTGCCAACTGGAACCCAAAAAATTATTTTTAATAATTCAAATTAAGTAAAAATAAATAATCGCATGTTAGTTGTGGTTTTCTTTATTTTGACAATAAATTAATAAACAAGAAAATTACGATACTGTAATATTTGGTCAGCATTATTTGATCAAACAGCCACAATGATGCATCTTTAAATAATACGATAAAATGTGAACACTTTGTTGGCCCTCTTTCATTATCAATAACCCGTACTGTGTTGGCCCTCCTTGATTATCAATAACCGCTTGAAGAGGTTTTGGCATTGATTTCACCAATTTATTTGTGTATTTTTAGGATATCATATTCCATTCTTTCGTTATTTTTATTTGTATATTATTTTTATTACTTATTTGACTTTTGTGTACTCTGTTCTTCAAATGTGTTCAAAAATTGCCAATGACATTCAAATCAGGCGATGGGGAGGTGTTTTGATGACATGTGGGCAATTTTAGAATAACCATTCACGAACTAAGTAAGAGGTGTGTTTGGGATTATTGTCGTGGTAAAAGCAAAAGGTTTTATTAATTCCAAAGTTTTTTACACTAGTCCTAAGATGCTGCCTTAAAATATTTAAATACATATACTGGTTCATGTTACCATTAATAAAATGCTGCCTACCCCAGCATGCTTGACTGTGCTTTTAATGTTTTTTTCTTTCAGCTTTTCATTTGGCTTTCTCCAGACAGTTATATTTCCATCTGATCCAAATAGGTTTGTTTTTGTTTCATCTGCAAAGATAAAATAATGATTTCCAGAACTCTATATTCTTATGACGATGTTTGCGGGCAAACTGCAATCTCAAAAGTTTTCTCGGCTGATGAATGGTTTGTTTCTTGCTGTTCTACCATGCATATTATTTTTTCGCAAAACTCTTCAGATAGTTTCTGGATTGCAGGTTTTCTGAAATTCCATTTCCATTTCATTTGTTAACCTTAACACACTTTTCTTGGGATTATTTTGCAGTTGTCTTACAATCTTCCTTGCCTCGCGTTCACTAAAAATTTTGTTGTGAACTACTTTTGATTTTTTCTCTATCCTATTTTCATGACTGTATATCTCGATGATATGTTGTACAGTAGACGCACCTTTATTGACCATTTTAGCAATATTTCTTGGACTGTAGCCATTTCCAAAATGATAAATAAATTAATTTCGCTCTTCAACAGTAGTTTGAAGACCCATTATTGCACTATTTCTGTTAACTTGCAAAAAATAATAAAATAATGGCCAACTGTCAAAAGAATAACAACTGCAATGATATTCTGTTTGACCACGCCAACTTTAAATGTTTTATTCGATTTGGCCGTCTAATTGTCATGTATTGCGTATACATCATTTTAGCTGTGAGATCAAAATAATGCTGACCTAATATTAAAGTATCATATTTTTCTTGTTTATTAATTTATTGTCAAACTAAACAAATCAGTTTTTAACTAACATGTGACTAGTTATTTTTACTTAATTTGGTTTATTAAAAATATTTTTTTGGGTTTAAATTGGCACTTAAATTACTATAAGGCAACTGCATCATTTTGGAGTTACTATTTCCAATATTTCGTATTATAGTGTCCTACTGATTTACACTTTCCAACTTTATTAAACCTGGAATACCTCGCATAATTGCTTATTATTGCTTTAGTATGAGTGAAAATAAACTGTAATAACATTTTTTTGTTTAAAGCATAGTTAAAATGAATACATTTTTTAAAGTAACCCCATACGAGAAAGTCCACGGAAAAAAACATGAATGAGGGCCTCTTCTGCCTATCCACCGATTGGGAAATGCTTTTTTGAGTGTTGCCGCCAGATAAGACAAGACGAGAGAAGCCGTCCTCTTGCCTTAAGGACCCGAGAGAAATTAACTTACTTGTCTCGACGAGAATGCCCTCTCTTGCTCGAGAGACCACTGTTCCGCGTTTCATTTCTGTAGTTACCAAAATTTGTATATACGAGTATACATACATAAATAAACCAAGCACATATCTGTGTTTTAAATGCATGGCTGGTTTAAGATAGAAAACTGCAATTTTTAACATGTCACAATTTTTAATTTAACTTTCGATCTAACCACAAAAAAAAGATAAATTTTAGATTTTTAAATATTGCCCCTGTAGTTTTTACTTTAGGACTAAAGCTAGTTAATTGAATCTATTCGTAGCCCTTTAGCTTACAATATAACTTCAAAAATAATAATTTGACATAGTAAAAAGTGTCAAGTAAGCCGAGGTTGTATTGGAAATATTATCTAGAGAAAAAAAAGTTAAAAATATTGAGTGTTTTGTTTAAAAATTGGATAAAATCATCTATTATTAGCCCTTCCTAATGCATGATTTTATGTTAATCAACGAATATATTAGTAGCGTCAATGAATACATAAAACAGCCAAAATTTGGAAGTCCTCAAGAACAGCTCCGATTTAAATTTTTTTTTAAATAATTTTGTTTTTCCAAATTATTTAAAATCAGAAACTTATTGGAGGAGGCAAAAAAGAATTTAAATTCTTTAAATATTTTTTATGATATTTAGATGGAGATTTTTATTTTAATCGCTTTAACTTTTTAAATATTAATTTTTTAAACTTAATCTTTTTTGTAGATAATATAATTTTCTACAAAAATAGTTTAACATTAATTTTTTGTATTTTTTGTAGTTTCCATGATATCTAGAGTGCAGAAATTTGACTTTAACTTCCAGACTGTAATAATTGCTTATATTTTTTATATAATGGTGTCATAAAATGAATATATATATATATATATATATATATATATATATATATATATATATATATATATATATATATATATATATATATATATATATATATAAAATATATATATAAATATATATAATTTTTGAAATATTTTATTAAATGTTAAAAAATTTCTGCTTTATCCGCATATAAAAAAAATGTTAATATTTTGCGCATTAAATATTTGATTTTCTTTAAGTGGTGGGGTAGGTGGTTATCGCAGTCACTTCCACTGCAAACAATGCAAGTCGGTGAGCAATTAAGGCCACTTTTTCTGCAGCCACATGCTGAACCGCATCCTGTTTTGCAGGACAAAATATGATTTTCAAGACGTTTTCAGGTGCTGCTGGTTGTTTTCATTGCTGGACTTGTAAGTATACTCTTCGCACCTGATAATAAGAAAATGTTTTTTGAAACCATTTAAAAATAATGCCTTACAACGAGTATATTCAACAAAGACTATGTTAAGTAAGAATGGAAATATTAAAAAAGAGCATCTTTTATTTCTTCATGCATTCACTGGATATGATACTACCTCCGACTTTTATAATAAAAGTAAAAATAATTTTATTAAATTTTTTCATTATCATTATAAATTACGTGCAGCAACTGAAACTTTTATGGTTGAAAATCAAAGTGATTAAGTACTTTTCAATGAAAGTGTAAATGGTATACTCACAATGTATGGTGCTAAAATTGCCAAAAACTTGAATAAACTTCGATACAAACGATTCATAGCATTAGGTTCAAAAAATAAAAGTGTACAACTTTATACACTACCTCCGACAGAGAATGCAGCAAAACGATATATCAAAAGAGCCTACTTAACAGTCCTGCAATGGAAAATTATTTATTTAATCTCTCTTGAAGAATGAGGTTGCAAAAAGACAATTATTAAAAACCAGTTAAAATAACGTAACCAGCATCAGCTGAAAACGTCTTAAAAATCATATTTTGCTCCTGCAAAACAGGATGGGGTTGAGCATTGGGCTGCAGAAAAAAATAGCCTTCATTGTTCACCGACTTGCATTTTTTGTAGTGGAAATGACTGCGAAAACCACCCACCACTTCAAGATGATGAAATGTCCAATACACAAAATATTATTGAAAATTAAATTTTCTGTTTTTTTATATATTATTATGTGAATAAACCGGAAGTTTTTAAACGTTTTGATAAAATATTTCAAACATTCTGATAAATAACTTCTCATGGAATTTTATTTATTTAAACTTTTTATAATATTTTCCTAAATATCTAATATAAAATTACATGTTTCTCAGATTTAGTTGTTTAAATTCTAAATAAATATATAAAGTTTTAATTTAATATTCATTATATGTTTCTATTATATAAAAAATATCTTATAAGCAATTGTTACAGTCCGGACGTTGGAGTAAAGTTTCTGCTTACAGAAAGTTCACGATATTTTGGAAACTACAAAAAATTCGAGGAATTATTATAAAACTATTTTTGTGAAATATTTAATTATCTACAAAAAAGAGTTCGTGTAAAATATGAAGAAAATTAATACCTAAGAAGTTACAGCGAATTAAAACAAAAATCCATTTAAATATCATAAATATTGTTTAAATAATTTGTTTTCCTCGTTCAAAAGGTTTCTGTTTAAGAATAATATAGAAAAACAAAGTTATTAAAAAAAAATCAAAATCGGAGCTGTTCTTGAGGGCTTTCAACTAAAATGCTTCATTGACGCTACTATATAGACAAGTAAAAATACATGAAACAAAACATTAAGTCCATTTATAACCTTTTCACTCAAACAACAGTTATTTAAGAATCTGTTAAGCTGATTGCCTAAATTTGAGATATATCCCAAAAAATATTCAAGAAAAATTATGATCTCCACAATTCAACAATAAAACGTTCGCCGAGAAAATATTGTAACTAACTCGGGCATTCATTGGCGATTAATGATTTCACCCCTTAAATGGCCTCGACTATTATGCCCTTCATTAAAAAAAAATTGGGTGTTTCATTAGAAAAAAATGTAACTTGTCTGTCTTTACAATGTTTTTTTCTTAATTTGACAGGAAATTCTGGCAGTTCAGGACAAATTCAACAACTTTTGTATTTACCATTTTTTGATATGAGTTGTAATAATCCCTGTAACATTACATATATGTTAGAATGCCAAGAATGTAATGGTCCTCTTCTCCATTTAGAACAGCTAAAAATCGAACTTTTTTTTATCCCGAACCGGTCATAGATATACATTTTTCAATATTATTAATTCAGCTAATTACGTTAAGTTGGTGTTTAACCAAAGGACTCTTACGACTTTTTTACAAAACTTTAAGTTGACCCATTTGGCTAGGTAAATAAAAACTAATATACTCGTAATATAGTGTAAATATTTTATTTTAAACTTGAATTTATTAACAGGTTGTAATTAAGGTAAAACTATTGGTGCTGGGTAAGCTAAAAAACACCAATAAGAAATAGGTATATATTAAAATACTTTTACTAAAAAACCATAAAAATAAATTTAAAGCTTTGATAACACCAAAAACGTTTAAGGAAACATTCATTTTATAATGGTTAATTTATTAGATTTTTCAAATTAAAAAAAACATTAACTCTGACATTATTTGTCTATTAGAATTCTTATAGCCGGAGTTTGCCAATATAATACAAATCTTATGAGTTTATGAGTCAGAGGGCTGTGAGAAGGGAATGCAATTACGCAATGAAAATTCCGATGATGCTTTGAAAGTTGCATGGAGAGTGATGGAATTTCTTAAATAATAATATGATTTCATAAAGCTCGCAAAGATCTTATGTGAAATGGCTCTTATTTCCATTTTTCGCTTAATAAAGTATGATCTACTTACATCGAATATTTAATGCAAATTATTTTAAAATGGGTCTATTTTATTGTTCATTATTTCGATTGTACTCTTTTTATATAGCGTATTATCAAAGAATATTAAATACGGTAGCTATTATATTCATTATATTCGGATGTCCGGAAATAGTGAAAACAAATTTTAAAGGGCAAATCCAGATAACCAATATATTTTAATAAGGGTAAGAACTAATAGACCCTTGAAATAAAATTGATGTCCAAAAAGTATTTTTATTGATTATCATAAAACCCATTAGGTCTACTGAGAAATTGAGTATTAAGTTAAAGGTAATTAAAGTCTTTTTAAAAATATATTATTACTTGTTGCTTCCCTAATAACATAGAAATAAGAGGACAATTGGTTATATTTTTTTAGCCTATGTATGCAAATTGCTTTAGCTTTTTTTGGGTTTTTTTAAAAAATTAGGGGGTTTCAAAAACTAGAACCTACTCCATTTTTTATTTTTTTAAAATAAATTAATTTTGGGGTTGGGGGACTCCAACCGTTTTTAAACCCAAAAAAGCTACGACTTTTTTTTACTGAGCTTGACCGACTTTTCCCGTTCCCTTTTTTGCTGCCAGATAATGAAATTTTTCCGGGGGGGGGTTTTTGTTGTTTGATTAGGTTTTTTTTCTTTTTCCTCTTTTCCCTTTTTTTCCCGCCCTTTTGGGGGTTTTCAGCTATTTCCAAGGTTTTTTTGTGTTTAAACCCCAATTTTCGGGCCCCCTTATTTCCAAATTCAAAAATTTTTAAGATACATCCTTAGGGAAACATTGCTGTTGGTCTGTCTTGCAAGAATATTTTTAGTTTGGGGTTTTTAAAACCCCGTTCTTTTTTATTTTTTTTCCCCAAAATTTTTAAATTCCTTTTTAAAACATTTTTGGTCAGGGAAAAAAAAAAATTTATTTTTTGTCTTATTTTTGGTTTTTAAAATTTTCTTTTATTTTTTCCTTTACAAAAATTATTCTTTTAAGCCCCAAGTTTCCCGGCTTTTCCTACTTAACATTTTAAGGGGTTCCCCGCACGCCATTGCAAGAACTTAGGGGTTTGGGGTTTCTTGGTTTTCCCAGGGGGGGGTTTCGCTCGAGGTTTGAAATGACCATTTTTCGTCAAAAAGGGGGCCTTTTTCCTTTTTCCTTTAAAATTTAAAAAAAAAGGGGTTGGATTTTCTTTTTAAAAACCCTTTTCCTTTCGTCAACCCGCCCATTTTGGCCCAACCAAAAATTTTTGGGTTTAATTATGCATTTTAAAACCGCTTTCCCCAAAATTTCCCCCCAAATAGTTTTTTTGTTACCACTGGGAAAAAGGATGCCCTGGGAAGCCCCCATCCCGCGCCCATTTAACCCGAAAAGAACTAGGGGGGAAAACCCCATCCCCCAAAGGGGTAATTTTTTATTTTCAAAGGTTGGTTCGGATAATGCTTAACGTTCCCCTTTTTACTGATAGGACCAGACGATACTTTTGTTAGTTTTGATGTGGAAAGTCTATAAAAACGTACCAGTAGGGGAAAATCGTTAAGCATTATCCGAGCCAAACTTAAAGAAGATAAAACACTAGTAGAACGCCCCCCTGCCGCTGGATGGAGTGATGGAGATGTTGGAGCTTTTTTCCCGAGTTCTTATTTTCAGGTGAAAAAAGAGTTCTACGCGCAGAATGATGGGCTTCCCCGCGTTCATCGCTCTCCCCAGTGGTAGCTAAAAAACTATATGGAATGGTTTGAGGAACATGCAATTAAAAAAAGCACTAATTAAAAAACCAAAAAATTTTGGGTAAGATATGTTGGCGATACTTTTATTATATGGACAGGTAATGACGAAGAACTTGAAGGTTTCTTTTAAAAATCTTAATTGCCTCCGACCTTGTATTAAATTCACAATGGAGAAGGAGCAAAACCGGCCCTTCCTTTCCTCGACGTTCTAGTCAAACGAAATAATGGTCATATTCAAACCTCAGTATACAGAAAGCCTACCCACACTGGACAATATTTACACCAGAATTTAACCACTCTTTAAAGAAACCAAACAGGGGGTTATACGATAATCGTGCAGTGACCTTATGTAACAGTAGGGAATCACTGCAAGAGGAAATGAATAACATAACTAGGGATCTTAAGCAGAATGGATACAGTGAGAGGCTAATAAAGGAAACAATTGAAAAATTTCAAAATAAGACAAGAAACTTTAATTTAAACACCCCACGTGACCAAATATTTATGACAATTCCATATATTAAAGGAACTTCGAAAAGGATTCGCAGAATCGCGAATAAGTATAATATTAGAACGGCGTTTAAATCCCAAACTACTCTAAAAAGTATTCTTACTAAGACGGGACCAGACAACAATGTTTCAAATAAGGACTGTATCTACCAAATTCCCTGTGAATGTGGTGAGGTATACATCGGGGAAACAAAGAGGGCACTTGAAGTTAGAGTTAGAGAACACAAAAAACATACGGAACGAGGTGAAACGTCGAAGTCAGGGATTGCCGAACACGCTTGGTCAAAACAACACCGCATACAATGGTCGGAAGCAAAAACTATTTATAAAGAGACCCACTGAAAGAAAAGAAAATTCAAAGAAGCTGTAATAATTTTAAACAACAAAAATGTATTTAGCAAGCCTAGCATCGATGTTTCGAATATCTGGCAGCTGTTGCTGAACCGTGAAAAGTCGGTCAAGCTTCGGTGAACAAGGAATAGCCATCGGGGGTAGAAGTCGTAGCTTTTAGGAATAGTTTTTAGTTATCAGTTGAAAACGGTTGGAGATACATCACTAACCGAAACGTTGTGTAACAATTAACAAATAAAGACAATGGAAGTCCAAGATTCTAGTGTTATTGAAACCATTACATTGTCTAACACCTTCAAGGAAACATAATATCGGGTGTTTCGCAAAGATGGTTCCCCTATAAAATTTTCATTTGTAAGCAAAAAAAAAATAAGCCATGGAAAAATAAATGCATTCGTTGTTGTTTTTTTTTTAACTTCTCTTGACGTGTTCAAAGACACTTAAATGATACAAACGCCGTTTTACAACGGAATAATTAATTTATGAAGTGTATTATTTTAAACAGACTTGCCATAAATACGGATAATGTCGTACATTTTTATTTGAAAAAAATAACTTATGACCATAAATAGAGTTTTGCAAACATTTACTTCGCCCGGAGAAGACTTAAGAAACAAAAGACGATCAAATTTATTTTTGCATGGCAAATTTATTTTTCATGGCTAATTGATTTAAAATAAACAGTTTAAAAGTATTTATGGCACTTAACAGTTTAAAAAAATATTTTACAGCTGAAGTGTCAAAAATAACATATGAGTTGTCATTGTATTCAGAATGTCATATTCTATGGAAATAAGAAAAACTATAGGAGTGGAGCCATTTAAAATTTAAAAGTAATGGTCATTTCCGGTGAAACCGAAAGTAATAAAAAAACCATGAATATGTATGTCAAAGATCGACAAATAATTTTTTATCGCAAATTTGACAGGGGGCCACCTCTGAAAAACATCCGGTATAACTTATGTTTTTTTAATCATTTTAACGAAAAAAATCATTTTTGTGTAAAACCGTATGACTGAAAAAATCCACTTAGTTTTATATAATTTGACCGCAGTTTAAAAATTGTAGTACAAGGAATAAGTACTGTTGAAAATGTAATTAACATTTTGACATTCTTGGTGGTTTTTCCATTGCTTGCGTCTAAATGTAAAAACAACCAAATTTGAATCATAATAAAAAAATTAATATTTATTACAAAAATCGTTTAAAAAATTGTGCTTTGTGATATCATCACTAGGCGAAATTTTTCTTTAGATATAAGCTATCAACTATTCATACATTTAAATTAAAAAGTTCCATCAGGCTAGCAGGGGTAAATTTGTAGCTAATTTGTTCCTAAAATGCGGATTTTGTTGCTCAAGCCGATTTCAAAAAATCGAAATTACTACTATACTGATATAATGAGAGAAGTAATTTTTGATAAATCGTTAATTACCTGTCGACTATATCACATGATTTTGTTGCTAATTTGTTGCTATAAATTAGCAATATAAAAATATTAGATTTTTTTTTTGAAAACATGGTACCTTGAACTTCATTTTTCACCACGTTATTAACGACTGTGGTTTTGTTGATGTATTTGGAAGCACTTAATTGCTCCTACGGTATTAGGAACAAAATACCTTGCTTATATTTAACCGACTAATGTTATTTTTTTAAATTTTCCCGTTAGCTACCCTGAACTTCATGTTTCACCATGTTATCAACGACTATGATTTTGTTGCTATGTAGGCAAGCACTCAATTGCTCTTTTAGTTCCAGCAACAAAATAGTTTCTAATGATCCGCCGAATTGTTTTAGTTATTTTTTTTTAATTTTTCCGTTACATGCTATCTTGATCTTTATTTTTCACCACGTTATCAACGGCAATACATTTGTTGCTGTGCAGAAGAGCACTTAACTGCTCCTATAGTATCAGCAATAAAATAGATTTTAATGATCCACCGATTTGTTTTATTTTTTTAATTAAATTTTTCCGTTACATGCTATCTTAAACTTCATTTTCCACCACGTTATTAACAGCAATACATTTGTTGCTGTGCAGAAGAGCATTTCATTGCTCCTATAGTACCAGCAACAAAGTTGTTTCTAATGATTCACCGATTTGTTTCAGTTTTTTTTAATTTTTCCGTTACATGCTATCTTGCCCTTCTTTTTTCACCACGTTATCAACGGCAATAAATTTGTTGCTGTGCAGAAGAGCACTTAACTGCTTCTATAGTACCAGCAACAAAATAGTTTTTAATGATCCGCCGATATTTTCTAAATTTTTCAACTTCTCCGATAAATGCTACCTTGAACTTTATTTTTCACCACGTTATCAACGGCTGTGATATTGTTGCTGGTACTATAAGAGCAATTGAATGCTTGCCCGCACAGCACTGCCGTTGATAACGTGGTGAAAAATGAAGTTTAAGGGAACATGTAACGGAAAATTTTTAAAAAATAAAACAAATTGGTGAATCTTAAGGAACTATTTTGTTGCTGGTACTATAGGAGCAATAGAATTCTTGCCTGCACAACAACAAAAATACTGCCGTTGATAACGTAATGAAAAATGAAATTCAAGGTAGCACGTAACGGAAAAATTGAAAAAAAAAAAATCGGTGGATCATTAGCGAAGTATTTTGTTGCTGATACTATAGGACCAATTGAGTGCTTTCGCGTCCAGCAACAAAATCACAGCCACTGATAACGTGGTAAAAAATGAAGTTTAAGATAGCATGTCAAGGAAAAAAAAAAAAAAAACAAATCGGTTGATCATTAGAAATTATTTTGTTGCTGGTCCTATAGAAGCAATTAAGTGCTTACCTGCATAGCCACAAAATCACCGTCGTTGATAACATGGTCAAACATAAAGTTTAGGGTAACATGTAACGGGAAAATTGAAAAAAAAATTGGTTAATCATTAGCGAGGTATTTTGTTGTTCATACTATAGGAGCGATTGAGTTCTTCCACGTCCAAAAACAAAATCACAGCCGTTGATAACGTGGTAAAAAATGAAGTTCAAGATAGCGCTTTTTCAAAAAAAAATCCAATGTTTTAATATTGCTAACTTATAGCAACAAAATCATGTGATATAGTCGACAGGTAATTAACGACGTGATATTGTCGACAGGTAATTAACGATTTATCAAAAATTCCTGCTATCTTTTTATCAATATGGTAATAGTTAATTTTAATTTTTTGAAATCGGCTTAAGCAACAAAATCCTCATTTTACCAACAAATAAGCTACACATTTTAGTGATTTTTTTGCTGCTGCAAATCTTTTTTCATCAAGGTTACAACATCTGATAAAACTGAGAGGTACCATTTTGACTAATGGGTCAAAGTGATATAAAGAATCTAGACATTTATGACATTGATAAAGAAACAAATATTTTATTTTTTTTAATGTAATAATTTTTTTTAGCTTACTCTTTATATTTTACAATGAGTAATATGGAAGGTACTATACCTGTGTTAAGTGGAAAGTTACAACATGAACCTATTCTTTCTTGTTATGCTGTTGGTAATAATTTAACATATTGGTTCAGAAATATAAATGGTACTACGAGTGATCTTTTAAAAATTGATAAAAGAACAGGAGATATATTTTTAACATCCCCAGGTAAGAAACGGTATTAATTTTGCATATTTATGATTTTATTATTTATACAATTTTATATACACAAATGATTTTTTTAAGGACAATAATTAAATATTGTCGTAAAATTTCCAATGTCTTTGTTACAGACGTCATGAAAACAAATAAAAACGAAAGTATAGCATAAAAAAAGTTTTGATGATATGAGGGGTCTGACCTAAAAGCAGAAAATGGTGTTTTTGGACTCTTCTAAAAGTTCCATGTACAAATTATTATTAAATATAGTTAATATTTCAACAGACCGGTAATTTTGTTTTACATTTTTCTACTGTGACCCGCATTTTAGTATGAAAATAAAGTTATATCAACTAATTAAACTTTAAAGATATTTTTGATAAAACCATTTTCCTGATTTAGTTAGAGATTGTTTAAATTATTTTTTTTTAACTTTTTGTTAGCATTGGCTTTTAGTATTATATTTTAAAAAAACTAAATACAATGTGATGGCTTAATCTGTAACCTTAACATGTTTTCCTCAAAACTTAAAAAAAAAAAATATTACTTTTACGTATACAATAGACCGTAAATGTTATCATTATCTTTAGGTTTGTTTGTTATTCAGAAATAGTGTACACTATTGTACACTTTTTTTAAGTAAGCGCTCTTATGGAAGCTGTATTTTAAGACTACGTAGGTAGAAAAAGTGTAAAATAGTGTAAACTATTACAAAAATAATAAAATTTGACACCTTACCTCTATTTAAGACCCTATAAGCTGAAAAATAATTTAAAATTCATCCTCATTAAGTTTATTTCTTGTTTAAATATTTTTCTGTATTTGCTCTATTTAAAGAGAAATATTTACTAAAGTAACTGAATATGCTGCACGTTTAGTTCGTTTCAAAAATATTTTAAAACTTTATTTACAGGGTTTTTCTTCACATAAGAATCAAATAAAAAGTTCTCATAAACATGACTTAAGAAAAGCTTTGTACAGGGAATAAATCTGATATTTTAAAAATGTTTAAGATATATTTGCATAATTTTCTGGGTGTCATAAGGTTTTTATTCTTTATCTCTCTGACAGCCGGCGAACTACTAGGTGCCTTGGTGTATAGTGTTTTTTTATCTTGGGACAGTCCACGAAGGTTGATGCCTAAGTACTAACGTACCGTGGGTGTCTTCAGTGTGGTGAGAGGGAGCCTGTTTACACGGGACTTAAATTTTTGGAGATTGGGAGGAGAAGGAAAAACTTCGGCGGGCAGCAGGTTCCATAGTCTTGACACTCTAGGGATAAAGGAACGAAGAAAGCGGGAAGTTCGGGGCCTCTCTAACTGAACTGTAAAAGGATGCATAAAAGTTGCACTACGTGTTGCTCTGTTGGGAGCTGCCAAAGATGGAATTATACTGGCCAACTCCTCTGAGCAGAAGCCGTGAAAATACCTATAGAAGAGCGACAGATCCCCTACAGCTCGACGGTGGGCAAGAAGAGGAAGCCTTTCTGTGAGCGTTGGATCATTAATAAGACGAGCGGCTCTTCTTTGAATGGAGTCCAGAATGCTAAGTGTTGTAGGGGACGCCATTCCCCAGACATGAGAACAATATTCTAAAGAGGGTCTGATTTGGGATACATACAGAGTGTACAAATTGGAAGAAGAGAAATATTTTCTGGCTCGGAAGAGAAATCCAATCTTTTTTGAAGCTGCCGAAGCTATGGATAAAATGTGTTTGTGCCAGTTGAGGTTATTCTCAAAAGTAACGCCGACAAGATTAAACGATTCTTTGTTCTGCAGAACTTGGCCGCTCATATGTAAGGGATGAGCATTTGCAGACGTTTTTCGCGACAGGGAACATGACTGTGTTTTTGAGGCATTAAACTGAACAAGATTTTTGGCGCTCCAATCCAAGATAAGTTTGAGGTCTTGTGAAAGAGATATCTGCATTGACCTGCGCTTGTTTTCGAAATCAGGATTACACGGTGGCTTAAGAAATTGAATACTAGAGTGGAGGGTACTATCGTCAGCAAAACTATGAATGGGATTGATTGTGGAAGAGAGAAGATCGTTAATGTGTAGAAGAAACAGCGTGGGTGCCAGCACTGAGCCCTGGGGCACCCCAGCATTAATTTGGTAGAAGCTGGAGGAATGTCCATCTACACTAACTGATATACGTCGATTAGAAAGGAAACTGGAAAGCCAAGAGCAAAGCTTAGGTGGAAGACCGTAAGAAGGAAGTTTGTTAAGAAGCCCATCATGCCAGACCTGATCGAAAGCTTTGGATATGTCGAGAGCAACGACCTGGGTTTCACCAAGAAACTCAAGGGACTTGTTCCAGTTGTATGAGACAAAGGAAAGAAGATCAGCTGTGGATCTACTGTGACGGAATCCATATTGTCTATCATGTAAGGTCTTATGTTTTTCCAGATACTTTAAGATTTGGGAATTGATGAATTTTTCCATTACTTTGCAAACAACTGAAAGAAGAGATAAAGGTCTATAGTTGGAAGGGAGACTTTTGGATCCTTTTTTGGGGACAGGTTGCTCACGTGCAGGTTTCCAACTCTCCGGGAAAATGCCCGTGTCGTAAGAGATTCGAAAGAGGCGAGTTAAGATGGGTGCAAGCTCGGGAGCACATTTTTTTAAGACGATTGCTGGTATGCCATCCAGCCCAGACGATTTTTTAGTATTAAAAGAAGAAAGAATACGCTTGATCAGTTTAACTTTAAAAATTATATCGGACATTTTATGAGAAACAGGGACAACTGTTGAAAGGGGAAGATTAGTAGGAGGATCAAGCATAGAATTGGCAGCAAATTGTTTGGAAAATAGTTCGGCTTTTCCTTTGGAGGTAGAGACAATTCCATCTTCAGAGATTAGGTGTGGAAAAGAATTTGTGCAAAAGTTCTGACTAATATTTTTGGCAAAGGACTAGAAAGCTTTACTGTCATTTGAGCAAGAGAGAACTTTATCTTTTATTCGATTGTTAAAATGGTCTTTTGCTTCTGAGATAGTCTGATTATACTGATTTCTCGCTTCGATGCTAGCCTGTCGATTTTCGGGACTGGGGTTTTGAAGAAACTTTTTGTGGGCTTGAATTTTTAAAAGTCTGGCTTTGTCACAGGATTTAGAAAACCACGGTTTGTGATTTGAAGTTATGGGGTTCTTTTTAGTGTGGGAAATATAGGTCTCAATGCCTAGTTGAATTGTTTCGGTAATTTGTTTACAAATTTCGGAAGGATCGCAAGTAGAAAAGCAGGTAGGATCCCAAGGGTAGCTGGCAAAGAAATCTCTCAGGCCATCCCAGTCGGCCGAATTGTAGTGCCAGACGGTTCGTGGCGGCATGCTTTCAGTTGCCTCAAAATGAGTGGAGGCAGATACGGTGACCAAACCATGGTCAGAGCGACCAAGGGGAGCAGTTACTGATGCTTGATAGAGTTCGGGGGTGGAAGTAAGAAAGAGATCTAGGGGGTTAGAATTATGGGTGGGAACCCTAGGAAAGTAGGTAGGTTGCATAATTAGATTGGTGAGCGAGTTGCTGATTGCGAAATTTTCTGCTGCTCTGCCTTGTGTATCAGTTTTTGTGGATCCTAGCCAATCCTTATTATGAACATTAAAATCCCCGAGAACGATTACTTCGGCCAATGGAAACTGGGAAAAAATATTGTCGATCTTTATTGAAAGGAAATCAAAGAGCTCGTTGTAGGAATTGTCGGACGGGGACCGGTATATACAGCAGATAAATTTGGTAGAAGATCTGAAAGAAAGTTTAAGCCAAAGAATATCAGGCCTACCCGATTCATGGTCATTGGGTCGAAAAGATGAAATGAGTTCATAACCTGGGAAAAGGAGGTGGTTGGTTGCTGTTTTGGGACTTACTTGGGTTTCGGTGAGAAATAGTATGTGGGGTTATGAGGATTAAAGATATAGTTGTGAAGGATATTAGACTTTTCGATGGTGTCCCCCCAAATGTAGCACTCGCCCGGAGAACCGAATGGAGGAGTATTTTACCTCCGGATAACTTTACGTTCGGGTGTGCTATCATCATTATTTCCAAATTTTAGTAAAGTGGAAAAAAAGAGAAAGAGAAAAAAAAGGGGAGGAAGAAGGAAAACTAAAAGAGGAAGAAGGAAGAGGAAGAAGGAAAACTGACTCACCGCCCAGAACTCGAAACGTCCTGATATTTCACGAGTCCTTTAAAGGGCAAGTGGGGTGGTACCGCCTCAGGCGAGGAAAGCTCCTCTACCACCTGCCAAACGTTACGATTTTTTCATTTGTGCAACAAATAATAATATTTCATAGGTGTATTGATAAAAAGAGTTCTTTAGGTTAATATCGGTAGGATCCTTTAAAGGTTACATAAATTTTTTAAAAATCTTTTCTACTCAAGAAGCAATAAAAATATAATTTTGACAAAACGTTTGTATTTCAATGTATACAATAATAATTGTAATGGAATTTGTTTTACTGGGGATTAAACTTATTAATTAAGAAATTGTTGCAGAACTTATCTTGGTCCAAATAAAAATTCGAGATTTTAAAAAGAAAAATATTTAATATCTCCATTTTATAATTATTAAAAACTTATTCTAGTTTTAAAGATATCGGGCAAAAACCATCTTTAGTATTTTTAAAAGACTTTAAGTAACTTTACAAAGTAGTTCTTATAGGCACATTTTATCCTATTTTTAAGGTATAAAATACGCCCTAGAAATATTATACCTTTTTTTTATATGAAAATTATGAAGCCTTAAAAGGAAAATGTAATAAATTCTACGATAACTCTATAATTTTGTGTAAAAGACCATTCGGATTTATTCACCTATTAAAGAAATATATCAATGTGACGATTAATATTTTGGACCGTATACCAGGTTATAAAAACATTATACCCTAAAATAAAAGATTTTTACTTTAACATTTATTTTTTTAAATAAAATATTTGTTTGTGATTGGTTTTATTATCATGCTAAAGGGTATTACATATAATGATCCTAAAACGTTGTGTGAATTTGTTTACTTGGGTTTTTCTACAGCTTTTAATTAAATATATTGATTAAAACTTCTGCAGACAAGTGCTAAATTATATTATATGTTATTAAGTCTTTATTTTTTTTAATTTGGTTAATTTTTTTTAAGGTGTATCAACGTTAGAACAATTAGAAATTTTTGCGCAGGATTATTTAAATGCCAGGACTTCAACTTATCTAAAGGTACGTAAACTAAGTAGTGAGCAAATTTTATTTATTATTTTGTATTATAACAGAGTTTACTAGTATTACCACTTTATTACCAAGTACTGTTTATTCTTAAAAGCAAGATACATAATTTTATGTCTACTCATACTGAGATAAAAGTGTATTCCCGGACTAAGGAAAGTCTTATGTCTAAAAGTTAAAGTCCTAATAAAATCCTATTCTGAGCGATCTTAGAGTAACAATTATTATTTAGATATATTTTATTTGTGCACTATTTTGTAAGCGTTTATTTATATTTTGCTAGTATGCCATTTTTATTGTAATCCAGGAAGGTAAATAACCAGTTCTATTATCTTTAAAACAGAATGTTCATACCTTTAAATTTTCTGATCAAGTTTATTATTGTTGAAGTTAAAAAAAAATATCACATTTTTGTACTTCTTTTTTAATAGAAATGAAGGTCAGATCGTATAGAACCATTTATTTTATTTAATTAAAAACACTATGCTGTTATTATATATTTGTTTTTAAAAAAAATATTATATTTTATACAGTGTCTTTAAGAAGTCCGAAATGGTCTCGTATTTCGTAAACAAAAGGGGTCTATTTTTTATTCAGAAATAATGTACACTATTTTACACATTTTTTACGTAAGCGCTCTTATAAAACGTGTATTGTAAAACTATGTGGGTAGAAAAAGTGTAAAATAGTGTATAATATTTTTGAATAACAAATAGACCTAAGGAAAAGTGTAAAAATTACTACATAGTGGTTTTAGGAAACACTCGACTTAATGAGAATATGTGAAATGTTGCCAAATGTATACTTTTTGAGATGACCTCAGCAACCTGGTTTTTCCAAATGTAAAGTAATGTTTATTTTTAATGCAATAAGTTAAGCACCCCCCTATTACTAAAACTTCAGAACCTTACTTTATGCAGTTTCTAAAATATGGCAACTCTGCATTTTTATGGAAAAATTTTAATACTGCTTCGTATTTTGTAAATGCACATGGGAAAAATGTTAAAATTACTACATAGTGCAGTAGGCATACCGTTACCTTGGCCGAAGAAGAATTACAACGTGAAGTTAGCTTCAGGCGCTAGCTACCACTGGCGCTAGCTACCACCGGCGCTAGCTACCACTGGCGTTAGCTACCACTGGCGCTAGCAACATCAGGCGTTAGCTACCACTGGCGCTAGCAACATCTGGCGTTAGCAACATCTGGCGCTAGCTGCCTTTGGCTTTAGCAACATCTTTGGGTGCCGCTCCTAGGGCCCCCCGCCTAGGGCGCCGGGCCGTCCGCTTAGGGCCCCACTCCACTTTGGCTCCTCCCCTTTGACCCATTTAGGAATCTTGGGCTAGCTATATTTTAAGGTATTGCGCATGCGTGTCACCTGTCACCTGTCACCTGTCACCTATCAACTGTCACCTGTCACCTGTCAACTGTCAAATGTCAAATATTTAGGAATCTTAGGTTAACTATAAGGTATTACGTCACATGTGGGGGGCCCCCCTACGCAAGCCTCAGCGCCATCTGTATGAATCTTATGTTAACTATATATATTACCTGCCAACGGCCATCTTGGAAATAATTCAATAAAAAAAGTTTGGGATTTGAACCACCTAGTGCCAGTCGTCCATTGCTTCTGGTTCCAACGCCTAAACCATGCAGCCAAATGGCTAAGTTAAAATGAATTGATTAAACGTGTAGAGTACATTAGGAATCTTAGGCTGAGCGGTAAATAAAAACGACTCAAGCATACACATAGCGCTCGCCTAATATCTTAAAAAATAAGGTTGCTACCCCTAGAAATTTTATATTAAATATGTTTCTTAGCCATAATGTGCAAACAGTTTAAAATTATACAAATCGGATTGAAAGAAAAATTTTATATCTAGGTTTTAAGTCAGAGCTTTTAGCGCGCGTTAAAATATAAGTTTGCAATCCGCATACACATATATTTATGGTTTAAGCCTAACGTAGGATAAAATCAACTTATATATTAATTAAAAACACAGCCACCGAATGCAAAAAATAGCGGCTAACATATCTAAAATAATAATTAAAAACGCATTCAAGTGACCGGGTAATCAGCGGTTTAATATCAAATTAAATTAGGTTGACTCAAACAAGCTCATAGCGCTCGGTTAATATCTTAAAAAATAAGGTTGCTACCCCTAGAAATTTTATATTAAATATGGTTCTTAACCCATAATACACAACCAGGTTAAAAATTATACAAATCGGATTGATAGAAATATTTTATATCTGGGTTTTAAGTCTAACAAATAACAGGAGCTAAAAATTAGCAACTAATACATTTAAAATGTGTAAATTATGAGGCAAATACACTAAAAATTATCACTAAAAATTAGCAAACCGATGCCAAGGGGTAAGTATCAATTAATTATATGAAAAATATCACTTTACTCACTATCCATTGGTGTAGGCGATGTAGACCCATTAGAATAAAATAGCACACAGTTTCGCTTAAAACCTCATATTCTGACGCCCACACACATAACCTACAGGGCTAACAGGAAAAATATAGAAATATTCCATTTGCCTAAAATAAACATACCCATCATAATTTTATCAGATAATAAATAAAAATTACTAGCTTGAGGGACAGATAACAGAAAAGCCTCAGTTTTCAATCGACCTGTTAAAATAAACCGTTGCAGGGGGTACATAATAATATAATTAATAAATATAAAAAATAGGCTAAAATAAAGCCGTTGACAGCGTATATATTTTATCAAATAATACCTAACATTCTGTTAATTCTATGAGTTATTCAAAACCAAAAAAGACGATAACTTTTTAACTTTATTTTATGCAATTGAATCATAAAAAATTTAATATGTATTTAATATATATATATATATATATATATATATATATATATATATATATATATATATATATATATATATATATATATATATATATATATATATATATATATATATATATATATATATATATATATATATAAAATAATTCAGGAATGTAGCAAAGTAATTTTTACGATATTTCACACAAATTATAGAAAAATAATATGGTTAAAATAATATTTGAAACAGGTGCATAGATGAGTTTCTCAAGCTAAAAACGTAATTGTTATCAAAATTTATAAGTTTAAAATGTAAAAGTTGATTTGTTTTTATAAATTAAGAGCCTTTTTAACTAGGTAAAATAAGCAAAAGGATTCGTTTAAAAAAATATATATGTCCAAAAATTTCATAAAATAAAGCAATGGAAAATTGAAGTTTATTCGCTTATTTCCAAATAACAGCACTGTTTTTCGAAATAACAGTATTTTAAATAACGGCACCGTATTTTCAAATAACGGCACCGTTTTTAAATAACGGACCGTATTTTAATAACGGCACCGTTTTTTAAATAACGGCACCGTTTTTAAATAAGGCACCGTTTTTAAATAACGCCCGTTTTCAAAAACGCCCTTTTTCAAATAACAGCCCTGTTTTCAAATAACGCCCTGTTTTCCAAATAACACCTGTTTTTTAAATAACAGCACTGTATTTTTAAATAACAGCACTGTAATTTGTTAGTTAAAGTGGATTATAATTTATTCATATCAGATACGCTTATATAGTTGGCATATCAAGTCTGCTGAGGTGGAAGTAACCTTGTATCTCGGGGATCAGCGGACAGGGACAGCGGACATTGTTCTTTGATCTGGTTAGTTGTGGTTTGTCTTCCTCTTTTAAGGTGTTATCTTGTCTTCTTCCTCCTTTTCTCTCCAGACGAGTCTGGGTCGCTAGCGACGCGAGAAAAGGAGGAAGGAGACAGTACACCTAAAAGAGAGAGAGAGGCACAACCCAACTCCAGAACGTCAAAGAATCAGATGTCCGCTGTCCCGTCCGCGGTAAGGTCCCACCTCCAAGGTCACCGGACGTTGATATGCCTCATTTACATATATAAAGCGTATCTGATATGAATAAATTATAATCCACTTTAACTAACCAATCTACAGTGCTGTTATTTAAAAATACAGTGCTGTTATTTAAAAATACAGGGCTGTTATTTGGAAAACAGGGCAGTTATTTGGAAAACAGGGCTGTTATTTGGAAAACAGGGCTGTTATTTGAAAATACAGGGCTGTTATTTGAAAATACGGTGCCGTTTTTTAAAAAACGGTGCCGTTATTTAAAAAACGGTGCCGTTATTTAAAATACGGTGCCGTTATTTAAAAAACGGTGCCGTTATTTGAAAATACGGTGCCGTTATTTAAAATACTGTTATTTCGAAAAACAGTGCTGTTATTTGGAAATAAGCGAATAAACTTCTAATTTTCCATTGCATTTATTTTATGAAAATTTTTGGACATATATATTTTTTTAAACGAATCCTTGTTGCTTATTTTACCTAGTTAAAAAGGCTTGCTTAATTTATAAAAACAAATCAACTTTTTACATTTTAAACTTATAAATTTTGATAACAATTACGTTTTTTAGCTTGAGAAACCTGCTATCTATGCACCTGTTTCAAATATTATTTTAACCATATTATTTTTTTAATGTTGTGTGAAATATCGTAAAATTACTTTGCTACATTCCTGAAACTTTTATATATATATATATATATATATATATATATATATATATATATATATATATATATATATATATATATATATTAAATAATATTAAATACATATTAAATTTTTATGATTCAATTGCATAAAATAAGTTAAAAGAGTTATGTCTTTTGTGGTTTTGAGATAACTCATAGAATTAACAGAATGTTAGGTATTATTTGATAAAATATATACGCTGTCAACGGCTTTATTTACCTATTTTTTATATTTATTAATTATATTATTATGTACCCCTGCAACGCTTTATTTTAACAGGTCGATTGGAAAACTGAGCGCTTTTCTGTTGATCTGTCCCTCAAGCTAGTAATTTTTATTTATTATCTGATAAAATTATGATGGGGTATGTTTATTTTAGGCAAATGGAATATTTTGGCTATATTTTACTGTTAGCCCTGTAGGTTATGTGTGGGGCGGTCAGAATATGAGAGTTTTAAGCGAAACTGTTGGCTATTTTATTCTAATGGTCTACATCGCCTACAACCAATGGATAGTGAGTAAGTGATATTTTTCATATAATTAATTGATACTTACCCTTGGCATCGGTTTGCTAATTTTTAGTGATAATTTTTAGTGTATTTGCCTCATAATTTACACACTTTTAAATGTATTAGTTGCTAATTTTTAGCTCCTGTTATTTGTTAGACTTAAAACCCAGATATAAAATATTTCTATCAATCCGATTTGTATAATTTTTAACCTGGTTGTGTATTATGGGTTAAGAAACATATTTAATATAAAATTTCTAGGGGTAGCAACCTTATTTTTTAAGATATTAACCGAGCGCTATGAGCTTGTTTGAGTCAACCTAATTTAATTTGATATTAAACCGCTGATTACCCGGTAACTTGAATGCGTTTTTAATTATTATTTTAGATATGTTAGCCGCTAATTTTTGCATTCGGTGGCTGTGTTTTTAATTAATATATAAGTTGATTTTATCCTACGTTAGGCTTAAACCATAAATATATGTGTATGCGGATTGCAAACTTATATTTTAACGCGCGCTAAAAGCTCTGACTTAAAACCTAGATATAAAATTTTTCTTTCAATTCGATTTGTATAATTTTAAACTGTTTGCACATTATGGCTTAAGAAACATATTTAATATAAAATTTCTAGGGGTAGCAACCTTATTTTTTAAGATATTAGGCGAGCGCTATGTGTATGCTTGAGTCGTTTTTTATTTACCGCTATACAGCCTAAGATTCCTAATGTACTCTACACGTTTTAATCAATTCATTTTAACTTAGCCATTTGGCTGCATGGTTTAAGGCGTTGGAACCAGAAGCAATAGGACGACTGGCACTAGGTGGTTCAAATCCCAAACTTTTTTTATTTAATTATTTCCAAGATGGCCGTTGGCAGGTAATATATATAGTTAACATAAGATTCCTACAGATGGCGCTGAGGCTTGCGTAGGGGGGCCCCCCACATGTGACGTAATACCTTATAGTTAACCTAAGATTCCTAAATATTTGACATTTGACAGTTGACAGGTGACAGGTGACAGTTGATAGGTGACAGGTGACAGGTGACAGATGACACGCATGCGCAATACCTTAAAATATAGCTAGCCCAAGATTCCTAAATGGGTCAAAGGGGAGGAGCCAAAGTGGAGTGGGGCCCTAAGCGGACGGCCCGGAGCCCTAGGCGGGGGGCCCTAGGAGCGGCACCCTAAGATGTTGCTAAAGCCAAAGGCAGCTAGCGCCAGATGTTGCTAACGCCAGATGTTGCTAGCGCCAGTGGTAGCTAACGCCTGATGTTGCTAGCGCCTGTGGTAGCTAACGCCAGTGTTAGCTAGCGCCGGCGGTAGCTAGCGCCAGTGGTAGCTAGCGCCTGAAGCTAACTTCACGTTGTAATTCTTCTTCGGCCAAGGTAACGGTATGCCTACTTAGTGCATATCTGCAATGTTGTCAAGTGTACACTTTTTGAGATAAAAGATAAAAGCCCATTTTATTTTTATCGAAGTTAATCCAGCGCATTGATATATATTATTAAAACCTGTAAATGTCAGAACTTTATTTTATGTAGTTTCTAAAATATGGCAACGTCGAAATTTGGGAACATATATTATTGGTCCCTTTTTCAGGGCAGCTTAAATGGCCAAAAATATTTAGATTTATAGGAACATCGGGATTTTACTTATTTACAAAAATTAAATGTCAAAATTAAAGAAATATTGTTCCAACAAGGGTATGCACATTTGCACATATTATTTCGTGCGTATATTTTTAAACAAAATATTTCTAAACAGGTGGATTAGACGAAATGGAAGCACAAAGTGGCCAGCTCGATCCCTCTACTAAACACCTTAAGACTTTTTCGTTTACGGATATTTAAAAAATCGGATTTATGTGAAGCAGTTATTTTTTTAAATAAAAATGCAGAATTCATATATTTCAGAAACTACATCAAATAAAGTTCTAAAAATTGTAGGTTTTGGCATTAGCGATGCTCTTAATGCATTGCTTTAAAAATAAACTGGGCTTTGCATTAAAAAAAATGAAATTGCTTACTTTATCTCAAAAAGTATACACTTGGCAACATTGCAGAATTATTTTCAAAACGGGCTGGTTTTAAAAGCACTAGGTGAAAATTCAGAGTTGCCATATTTTACATAGAGGAAGTTCTGACATTTGGAAGTTTTAGTTATAGCGGGGCAATAAAAATAAACAGGGCTTTGCATTTGAAAAAACCAAGTTGCCTACCTTATCTCAAAAAGTAAACACAAATCAGGCGTATCCTAAAACCACTATGTAGTAATTTTTATACTTTTCCTTATTACCGTTTACGAAATACAAGACCATTCCGGGACTTCTGAAAGATACTGTATATCATAAAAAAGACAAACATCTTATAAATTTAATAATCAATACATATTAATCGGCTATTAATCTGTTCACTAATTTATACGAAAGTAAAATTTTTAAGATAATGCATTTTTCTTTTAACAAAAAAAAAGAAAAATTTTTGGTTATAAGATTACTTTAGCTACAAAGGCAAAAGAGCTTATGCAATTGTTAAACAAATTATTCGTTTTTAAAATTATGCTGCTCAAAATTTTTTAAAATAAAACTAAAATTATGGAATTAAATTTCTTTAAAAATTATTAAGAGGCAGAATATATAATAATAAACCATAATTTATTACAAAATATGATAACCACCACTCACGCAACTGAATTTGCAAGAAATGCGATAATTTTTGGAGTCTCGTGTTTTGCGCATATCTTTAAATGTATTAGTGTTTAATTGAATTTACTTTTACCACTTTATTAAATTTATTACCAAAAACGTAAAATTTTCATTTTCTTTTAATATATTATGAGCGTACGTGTTTTTTAAATTACAGTAACTATAGTTTATAATAGGAGAAAAATACTTACTAACTTTGATATTTTAGCAAAACCGCTATAAAACTTGTATTTACAAAACTTTGCTATATTTCTATTTACGGATTAACTTAATTATTTAGGGATGTAAAATTCTAAAAATATTTAGAAATGTAAATTCTAAAAATATTTAGGAACGTAAAATTCAGATTTAAAAAAAGGCGTTAAAGTTTTTTATAATAATTTAAATGCCTTTTACAATAATTTTACTTTCGTTTACTTAAGGTCAGGTTACACATTGTTGCGAAGTTGCAGAAATACGTCCCGTGTGGACAGGGCCAGATTTACCTTTTTGCCGCCCATAGGTCAATGTATTTTTGCCGCTCAAATATGTCACTTTTTTTTGGATATCAGAACGAAAAATTTAGCATTTAAAGAATGTATACTTCACTAGTAATTCTTATACAAATTTGACAAACAAATTTAACCATAGGAAATAATACAGAGAATTAAATAACAATTATTTAAAACAAACAAATTTCATAATATAAACACAAAATGATAAAACAAGTATTTTTTTAAACTATGTGTTATTTAATTCTAGGTAAAACCCTATACTAACATTTTTCTTCGAACCTTTTTTCTGTAATATCATTAATTATATCATTAAAATTTACGATTACATTTTTTTAAAAATAATCGTTAACTTGCCGCCCATAATATTTGCCGCACTAGGCTTCAGCCTACTCAGCCTTTGCGTAAATCGAGCCCTGCGTGTGGACCCCATACCGTCTTTGAACCTATTTAATTGAATATCACACAAGATAACTTTCAAGGTACGCAATCTGGTTTTACTAATTTACCATTGCGTAAGCAAGGGAGCGTCCATTAATTACGTTGTGCATTTAGGGTGGGGTCGAGCCGAATGTCATCCAATCTCACGTGGGGAAGAATCGCTAAAATTGCCTTACGTAATTAGTGGACGCTCACTAAACTGTGAAAGCTAAGAGATGTTTCAGCCATCATTTATGAATTGTTGCATATGCTGCGGAATGAATAAGAAATATAATAATCTTGGTCAAACTGTATTAAAAAGACTAAAAATAATATGTTCTGCTGCCCCAGGGCTGCTATGCATTATTATAACAATTTTTCTTTTCTTGATTTGGTTTAAAATGTTGATTTTTAGCTTAAGACAACTACAACATCAACTTGTAATGATGATGTATTAGGAAATATATGTTTTTGGTCCAAGGTAACCTATCAATTGGACCTGGCTAATACGGCAACATATTTAGGAATACTGGCTCCTAGGATTGATATAGGTTCATGTAGCATCAAAAATATTAGCTATTCCATTTTAACAGGTAAGGTTTTTTTAAATAATATTTTATTATTTATCACACGTAAGTTTCTGACCGAAAAACTGAACCAAAATTTTAAAACAGTAAGATATATATATATAAAAGACGTGCTTTTTCCTTTGTGAATTTTGAACTATGTGTCGAGATTCAAACAAAGTTTTTTGCGTCAAGTAGGATTTGTAAATGTTATAATTCTTTAATATTTAATTGCATGCTTTACAAATTAAGTATTGGCTTGTAACTAATCCACACGATAAATTACCTTACTTAATTTAACGTTTGTTTTGGCAGTCCAAAATCTTTTACGATTTGAACCGTTGAATGATGTTAAACCGAAAAAACCGCTTTGTTTACTATTATTAAATATTAAGATTTAAAATAAATCAATATTGTAGGATTAATATTTTTTTCAATTGAGATACAAATTAAAGATATTCTTATTTTTTTTTTTTTAATTTATGACGTATGTGGTATATAGGCAAGTACTTAACGAAGATTTTGTAATAAATAAATTTGCCATAACAATATAGAACATATATACAATACCTTATACTTAACCTTAATTACTTTTAGGATAAAGCGTTTTAAAATCGTTATTCTTGTACATCTTAAGAAAAATGACGTAATTTATTAAACGTCCTCTTGTATATTTTTATCTTAACTTTAATTAAAGTAGTTCGTTCTAATATGTATTACTGCAAACCTAAAATAACTGATCTCTAGATAAGCTTAAAGAATGAGACATCGAAAAGCCGTTAAAACTTTGGATAGAGAAGTACAATTACTTTAAACTTTAACATTTTTTCCAGAACTGTTAACAATAGGCAAATGACCCTTTGAAGTAAATATCAATTTCTCAAAAACGGTTAAAGTCAATTGTGGGATATTGTAAACAAATTTTATGTAAAACTGAAAAAAATATATAAAAATAAAAAGTCACTTTTATTTTAAGCAGTTTTACTCTGTAAAATTAAACTGTTTTATGTAAACTAAAATTGTAGTCAATAATAATCTATTTAAATCCAAATGTTTTTTGAGTAAAACGTTTTTTATAAGCTTTTTTGTTATTTAGGTTAAGTGATGAAATGATATAAATATGCACCTTGTAGTTAAGCCTTCTGCAGCATTCGAAAAATAAATGTTTTCAATTATACACCAATGTCTTTTCGCAACGGCTTAACAAAGATCTACAGGGCTTATATGTCTCAAAGAACTGTAAAAGATGTTGTTTTTTTTTGATAAGCCAGTAAATAACTTGGTGGTGTTCTCTGCAAAGTCATAAAAATATGTAAATCACAGTAAGCTACACAAAATTTTATTACTTGCTTGGCTTTGTTGGCTTACCTTAAGTTGCGTTACTTTATTTCGTAAATATTACTGTACTTTACACAAAAGCGAATTAACTGTTTTTTAGATTAAGTAAATAATATTTTATGTAGATACTTCAATGTTTGGCACTTTTTTTATTTTTTAAAATCCCAAAAATGTTCTTAACCTTTTCAACAAGCTGTCGTTTAAACATTTCTATTTTCTGTCTAATTATTTATCAATTTATATAAAATGTTTTGTTTTGTCTTTATTCATTTAAAACAATAATACCGATACCAACAGTGGTCAATTTATAAGTAATTGTTAAAATAAATTGTAATGACATAAACAGACCTGTGCGGTTTATTTAAAATTATACTTGTGTCAACAAAAGTTATCAAATGTATTTTTATGTTATAAATTTGTAACATATATTAAGGTAATTAAAAGCAAAATTAATAATAACTAATCTGTTATTTTACAATTTGTTTATTTAAAATTTTGGAATTATACTAAATTATGCCTGTATTTTTTTAAACGTTTTTTTGTTATGGCAAAATTTTAAAAAGCACCATCAAAATTTGTTAATTTCTTCGAATATTTCACTCATTTATAAATTTTCCCATAAGACACGTTAAAAATAAAAAATTTCAGAGAAAATTTTACGTTGTCTAGCCTAGAAAACGTGGTATTTTCACTTACTTACAAACAGAGAATAATCGAACCTGTTTGTTTGTATTGTCAATTAGAAACCTCAAACTCAGTCAAGAAGAGTCGATTTGGTCATGTACAGGCAGCGCCGGCTTTAGACTTCGGCGGCCCATAGGCAGATCACGTGGTGGGGGCCCTCAAATCGTTTGTGATTAACTGTTGGAAGTTACTATTAAGGTCAAGTTAAAGAAGATAGCAACTTAATAAGTTATTTAAAATTAAACTAGAGGTACCCACAAGCTAAACTATTTTTCGTCTGATTTTCACATTAATAAACGTATCGATAATATCGTCGAAGTCTATTTCCCTTAAAATATCTCTCTCTAAACTAGGGAGAGCCAAAATATTTAATCTGTCCTAGGTCATGGAACTTCGGAGTTTATTTTTTATAAGCTTGAGGTTTGAAAAGGATTTTTCGCCGTACAATTTGTCACCATTAGTGTGAGATAAATTCTCAGAATTACCTTAACGTTGGGAAAGCACTCTTTAACGTTGTTTTTACACAACAATTCATACATTCATCTGTCATAGCTAATCTCTTCTCTTATGTTCAAATTCTTCATACTGAACTATAAATAGTTTGATGTGTATGAATTCGTTGCCAAGAGTATCATCTACGTTGTGGCAGTAGGTTTTCACCAAGTTTTGGCTGGCAGACAAAATTTCTTGATCAGAAATAGTTGCTTATTTAAAAAAAAATCCAAATCGTACATTTAGAAGTGAGTATGCGTCCATTCTCTTCTGAAGAGCGGTCATAAGCTGATCGATAACTGGGATGTAGCTTTGAGTCCTAAGGTGACAACTGAACTTTCGAAGCTTGCGGGCAATCTAAAGTGGACAACCGGACGTACGTCTTAGTAGTTTCGGCAATCAACTAGCTCGAAAGCTTTTACTTCATATTCATTAAAACTGTCTCTTTTATTTTCAATGGTTGATTTTAATGAAGTAAGCAGTGCTGCAGCAGTAGTTAAGTCTAACCTAGGATTTTGTAGGCTTTCGCTGGCTTTGTTTATATGTCCCAAAATATCATCCCAAAAAACTGTACACAGAAAAAAACATATTATCAAATAGAGTAATTAGATATTTTTATTTATATTTATTTAAATTGAGATTACCGATTCTTATTTGAAGAAAGCCACCTTAAAAGAAATATTTCAAAATGATTAATAAAATTATTTCATATCCTCAGAATATATTTTCACTTTAAAAATACAGTCTAAAGCTAAGACTTTCATGATTTTGGTTTAACTTCTTTGTTCTTCAGTTTAAAATAACATATAATTTTACTTTGAATTTCAGTTACTTTTAAAATAAAAACTGGTCATTTACAATTAAAATGACATATCATTTAAAGGACGCGTCCTGTATGTTCAATTTTAAACATTTGGATTGCTCAATTTGAGAATATATTTGCAATATAATCTAAATATAAAATTTTTGAAATTCGGAAATTTTCATTTCTAGAAAGTCCACCTACGATGTACCCCGATTGGCACCGGAAACTGGCAGTGCTCGGTTTGCCCGGTCATTCGTGTGATTATAGATCAAGATGAAGGGTATAGCGAAATTTAATCGGACTGTTCTCGTCTCGTTGCCCGTGTTTTTGTTTTGGGTGTTTTTACGATTAAATAATGGGAGTTGAAGATATTTTACAACAGTGGGGATGTGATAGTGTTATCCAAGCCTTCACAGGTAAGTATTTACACCATTGTTTTATAAAACTGTTGTCCAAAAAACCAAGGGTCGATAGATCTCAATTGTCACCAAAACAGGCATTTTTTATTTGGATAAACTTACCTATAGGAGCATACGCTTTTGTTTCGTAACTAAACATGTTTATATAAAATGTGAGATATTAACTGATTAAAAACACTACTAAGTACATTGTATAAACCATTAATATTGTTACAGGCTACAGAATATGAGTACAGAGTGTGATAAAATTCAGTATACCTAACAAACAATATATACACCTACATGTCTAATAAATTGTATATTTTTGGGCATTATTTTTAAAATAAAAATTTCTTATTTAACTATTCAAAAAATCTTAAATGGAATTGAAAGACATTGGCGCCCGTTACATTTTTTAAAACTTGCCAGGTAGGAATATGGATAAATGAAATTGACTAAAGCTATTCTAAGCAAACTGCTTTTAGATAAGTATATTATTTTAAAACTTTTACTCCCTGTAGCCTGTAGGTACCCCAAACTGCACCTAGTTGAAAAAAATTCATACAAATAAAATTTATAATAATAATACACATTATGTATCTTGCTTTCTATATATTGTATAAGCCTGAGTATCTTTACCTTTTTAGTTAATTGTTTAGGAGTACCTAGTAAAACCTAGTATACGATTTGAGAGACAGTTTTTTGAATTAATTATATTTGAAACACTTTGTACTTGTAGTTTGTCGCCCCTGTATAAGTATAGGAGTTAATTTACTTTTAAATTAAATTTTAACATGCATTTTATTTATATTTTATTTTTATTTATCTGTATGTTGGTATAGAAATCTGATATACCCACCTATTTACATATTACAGAAAAATGTGTTGCTTAATATTTCAATTTTAGCATTTCGAATGTTTATTTTATTTTTTTAGATAAAGTCATAGAGGAAGACCAGTTGCCAGAGTTGTCCGAAGGCCTTCTTAAAGAACTAATCCCGTTGGTTGGGCCTCGAATGGTTCTTCAAAGAAAAATAGCTGAAATGATTTTTATTTCGTTATGAAGTTGAGAACAAGACTGTTTCTTTTTCCAAGAAAGTAGAACTTAAAGTTAATTCTTCTATAATGAAAATTATATTTTGTTATTAAACAGATTTTTAAAAAGCTTCAGCAAGATATTTTTTTAATAAACGTTAAGATTTTTTACCTGTTGTTTTTTTGTAGTTGTCAGCGAAACCTGTTATAATTATAATGGACTTTTTTAACATAGCGAAAAACTTTTAAAAAATTGTATACCTATATTAATGTTAGCCAAACGTAATAATGGATTTTTATCATTTTTGAAAAACTAACCGTATATTTTTCGTATTTCCAATTTTAATGAAAGTAACGTTGTTTAGGTCAACAGTGTTGAGGTCATATACAACATTATTTTACTAAAATTGGCTGAATACCGAAAAAAAATCCGGTCACGTTAAAAAAATGTGTTCAGTTATTAGTGCAGCAGCTTCTCTTTAAACGTATTATACAGGGTGTAACAAATTGAGTGTATGCATGGGGATCTTAAAAACCGTAAGAGATACGAGGTTGGTTAAATTTAAAGGTAAAGTTGCGCATTCACTTGCTCTACAAAATGCCGTTTAAAATGTGTAATTTTTCCGAGTAGTTCCAGAGATATACGAAAAAAATAAAATTTTCTAAAATTTATCTTATTTTCTAACCTTATTTATTGACCGATTTTAAAATTAATAACACATTTACAGAGCCACTTTATTTCCGCCAAATATTAGTATTTTTGGATTTGCCATTCAACGTTTAATTTTATGACGACCATCATCAACTTTATTTTTTCTTGTGGACGCCCTATTGGATTTTTTTTTTAGTTTTGAGTTTCTTATTGAATGACCTATTCAACGATGTATCACACTTGCATATCAGATTTGTGGTTCGGTACTTAGCTCAAGAAGTAATGAGAGTGAATGAGATCCTATATGGCGTACACAAGAAAAAATAAAGTTGATGATGGTCGTCAGAAAAGGAAACGTTGAATGGCAAATCCAAAAACACTAATATTTAGCGGAAATAAAGTGGCTATGTAAATGTGTTATTAATTTTAAAATCGGTTAATAAATAGGGTTAGAAAAAAATAAAATACATTTTTAAAAATTTTGGTTTTTCCCGTATATCTTTGGAACTATTCGGAAAACTGACACATTTTAAACGGCATTTTGTTGGGCAAGTAAATGCGCAACTTTGCCTTAATTTAACCGACTTCGTATTCCATGGTTTCCAAGATCCCCATGGATACACTCGAATTTGTTACACCCTGTACCTATTTTAGTTCTAAAAATTTAAGCATATTAAACCGAAGATGTTAAAATTATTAAATTAAATAGTTAATATTTTCATTTTAATATTACAATATCACTAAATAAAACAAAACCCACTTATACCAAAGATTTGCTATAATAAAACCAAAATTTAAATATTTAATTTGAGTCTATCATATTCTTAGAAATAACTTTTCAGATTCGGTGGAATCTTCAATATAACAAAATCATATATTTATTTCTAAAGAAACTTTCGACTTATGCTGAGCTACTGATATCTTCATTCTAAATCTTTATAGTAACAATTTGATTCAATTGCATGCATAAAAATAAATCTTTCATATGTTACAAATAACGATGTGTGTATTTAATTTAAATAAATTTAAATGAAGATTTTAAATTCTCAAATTAAAACAATATAGTCTTGGGGATATACAAAGCTAAGATAACCTTATACTAATATTATTATGCTTAAATTTAGTATATTCTTTTTTCCGTGTATATATGGCTGTTTCTAACTTTGCCATCCTATCATGCAGACCGACAGCTGTTGCTCTTGATTTAGCTGTATTTCCTTTGTCCTCAATAATTTCTTCGAGAGCATCTATAAAACTTTTATTCCCCGCAAGAGTGCTTTAGTGGCTTTAACTTGACATGACCAGCGAGTTGTTGTAGTTCTTTTTGACACAAGAATGGGTTGGTCAGTGCTGCTTGATTTCGAAGATTTTTAAATGTTAACTTTTCCCGCTTAAAGAAAAAATAAGTTTTTCGTCTTTCTATTTGTAACAAAACCTTTATATATTTATTTGTTTCTACTGAGCCTTTATCAATTTAATTTTTTTTTGTGGTGTGGTGGCGGCCCCCTTGTGGTGGCGGCCCATAGGCAACTGCCTATGTGCCTTAGGGTTAAATCCGGCACTGTGTACAGGGTTTTTTCGTATATTTTGGAGCACCACCAGAGCTTTTATTTTAGGAGTTAAAAGAAACTTTAATAAAAGTTGAAGTATTTTTACTTAACCATGTTGAAATGTGATTAAAAATACCTAGTTTGGTTTTTTTAAATGGAACACCCTGTATATATATTTTTTGCTTTCTTACTTTACTCCCATTTCAAATATATATATATATATATATATATATATATATATATATATATATATATATATATATATATATATATATATATATATATATATATATATATATATATATATATATATATATATATATATATATATATATATATATATATATATATATATATATATATATATATATATATATATATATATATATATATATATATATATATATATATAATATATATATAATACATTATCATTTATAATGATTGATCGAAGAAAGTTAGTGCATTTAGGTGCTAAAACATGCCGATTAAAGTTGTAAAATTCCGAGTACTTCGGAGTCCGGAGATATCCGGAAAGCGAAATTAGCTGATTTCGTTTTAATTTTTTCTGACGTTATTTAAAGAGATATGGAAAAACAAAAGACACTTTCTCATGGCCATTCTTAGCTCTACAAACAGGTGAGAGATTCCGTACGACGTTTCGCTTTCGTTAGACCATCATCAACTTTATTTTTGTAAATACGGACCTGGGTTTTTTATTTAATTTTTTTGAACCTCTTATTATCCCAATTACAAAAATGTATAACACTTAATATTTATGAACAAATATGGAACGCCCCTATAAGAAATGATGTGCGTTCCTTGTCTCACTCATTGTCTCTTATTGAAAATATGTTTATTTAACAGAAAAATATTAAGTGTTATACATCATTGTAATTGGGATTTTAATTGCTTCAAAAAAATGCAATAAACAACTGAGTGCCGCATTTAAAAAAAAAAGTTGATGATGGTTTAACGAAAACGAAACGTCGTACGGAAAATCTCTCAACGCTGTTTTGTAGACCTGAGAAAGTGTCTTTTGTATTTCCATATCTCTTTAAATAACGTCAGAAAAAAATTTAAACGAAATCAGTAAATTTCGATTTTTTCCGGATATCTCCGGAAGTCCTCGGAATTTTACAACTTTCTACTCGGCATGTTGTTAAGCACCTAAATGCGCAACTTTGCCATATTAACCGACTTCGTATCTCTTACGGTTTCGAAATCCCCATGCATATCGAATCTGTGGCACCTGTATATATATATAATATATATTTATATATATATATATATATATATATATATATATATATATATATATATATATATATATATATATATATATATATATATATATATATATATATATATATATATATATATATATATATATATATATATATATATATATATATATATATATATATATATATATATATTGAATTTAATAACAATCTAGATTGCCAAGAAAACAAAATTTAGCCTATTTGTTAATCGATTACTGATTTAAATATTCTATTAGCTTCTTTGTTATTTAAATTAAGTGTTAAAACGATATAAATGAGCACCCTGTAGTTAAGCCTTCTGCAGCATTCGACACTTGAATTATTTCAATTATACAGAATTTTACAGCATTTTTATATGTCTCAAAAAACTGTAAAAAATGTTTTTTTTTTTTCTTTTGATAAGCCAGCAAGTAACTTGGTGGTGTTCTCTGCAAAGCCATAAAAATATGTAAATCACAATAAGCTACCAAAAATTTTATTACTTGCCTGGCTATGTTGGCTTACTTTAAGTTGCGTTACTGTATTTCGGAAATATTACTGTGTTACCCAAAAGCGGATAAACTGTTTTTTAGATTAAATAAATATAAAAAGTTTGCACTTTTTATATTTTTTAAAATCCCAAAAATGTTCTAATCCTTTTGAACAAACTGTCGTTTAAACATTTCTATTTTTTGTCTAATTATTTATTAATTTATATAAAATGTTTTGTTTTGTCTTTATTCATTTAAAACAATAATACCGATACTAACAGTGGTCAATTTATTAGTAATTGTTAAAATAAACTGTAATGACATAAACAGACCTGTGAGATTTAATTAAAATTATACTTGTGTCAACAAAAGTTATCAAATGTATTTTTATGTTATAAATTTGTAACAAATATTAAGGTAATTAAAAGCAAAATTAATAATAACTGATCTGTTATTTTACAATTTGTTTATTTAAAATTTTGGACTTATACTAAATTATGCCTGTATTGTTTTAAACATTTTTTTTTGTTATGGTAAAGTTTAAAAAGGCACCATCTAAATTTGTTAATTTCTTCTAAAATATATTTTACGGCTTGTTTTACTAAGCAAAAAACTTTAACGACTTTAATATTCAATAATCACAATGGAAGCGGAGAAAACTAAGGTAATTTATTTTAGTAAGTTATTAACCTAAATTAAAAAATTTTAACTTCCTACATTTCTATCAACTATAGAAAGATTTCTAAAGTCCATAACAATATATGTATATATGTATATATATAATAATATATATATATATATATATATATATATATATATATATATATATATATATATATATATATATATATATATATATATATATATATATAAAAATATATATATATATTTAAACCCGGTGACAACGAAATCACTACCCATCCCTTTATTTTCTTGAATGAAAACATATGGCTTTCAAATTTTAGGATAACATATAATATCATAAGATGCCGATTTTGGATATTATAACATGTGTTTATTACTTCCGGTTTAACCGGAAACGACATCAACTTTGATTTTTTCAATGGAACACCCTGTATATTTTTTGGAATTTGGATTCTACGGATCATTTCTGATATAAAATGTATATTATATCCTATACCTATTTCTGCTTGTTTTTGAGAAGAGGGCGGTAAAAGATGTCCAAACAACCGCACATTATGCAGTTTTATGGGAAAACAAATAAATGTTATAAAAATATATTATATTTAATTTAATTCTTCCCAAAGACCCTATCTGTGGAGATCATAATAAAACTACTTCCGGCTTTATCGAAGGCTGAAAAATTGACTTTTCTAATAATACTTAATTTTATGCAACACCTGTATATTTTTAAAATTTAGATTCTATGCCCATTCCCGATATACAATTTATATTATCTTATACCTATCTTTGTTAGTTTTTGAGAAAATTGTTTACCCCTATAACTGCATAATGTGCGGTAGTTTGGACATATTTAATCGCCATTTTCTCAAAAACTAACAAAGATAGGTATATGATATAATACACATTTTATATCAGGAATGACCCGTAGAATCCAAATTTTAAAAATATAAGTGTTTTTAAAATTTTTGAAGTTATATTATTAGAAAAGTCAATTTTCGCAGCACTTCCGGTTAAGCCGGAAGTAGTTCTATTATGACCTTTACAGGTGGGGTCATTAGAAAGAATTAAATTAAACATAATAAATTTTTATAACATTTATTTGTTTTCCCATTAAACTGCATAATGTGCAGTAATTTGGACATCTTTAATCGCCATTTTCGCAAAAACAAGCAGAGATAGGTATGGGATATAATACAGATTTTATATCAGAAATGATCCGTAGAATCCAAATTCCGAAAAATATACAGGGTGTTCCATTGAAAAAATCAAAATTGATGTCGTTTCCGGTTAAACCGGAAGTGATAGACACATGTTATAATATTCAAAATCGGCATCTTATGATATAATATATTATCTCAAAATTTAAAAGCCATAGGTTTTCATTCAAGAAAATAAAGGGCTGGGTAGTGATTTCGTTGTCATTAATTATATATATATATATATATATATATATATATATATATATATATATATATATATATATATATATATATATATATATATATATATATATATATATATATATATATATATATATATATATATATATATATAAAATATGGACACTCATGCTTTCCAGATTCATAGTAAAATTTTAAAAAATAATTGAAACACCCTGCATATATTATTATCATTAAAAAAATATTTAAAAAATTATTTATTTGATACGTCTATCTTTAATAGTTTCCGAAATATGCACATCGACATGATTTTGATAGTAAAACAGCATTTTTTTAGATGGAACACCCTGTATGCGTTTAACGATACACCTATCACCAAAAAATACTACAAATATTGACATCCAGATATGAAAACTAATTTTTAATTTTTATTATATCTGCTGCTTACATTTGGAATTTAAAAGATAAAAAGATCTTGCGTACCATTTAAAAAAAAAACTATTTTACTCCCAAATTCATGTCAATGCCCATATTTGTAAATCTATTAAAGATGTACACATCAAATGTGATATTTTTGAAAAACCATTAAAATATCTTCTTAATGGCCGTAAAATATATAGAATGTTCCATTTTTTTTAAATTTTACTATGAAACTGGAAATCGCGATTGGCAGTTGTGAATGAAAAACTATGTTTAATATACATGCAGTACGGCAGTTAGCTATTGTTACTAACTTTATAATACTTCAGCATGACCACTTTACTATAATATTATTATACAGAATTAGTCAAACGTATAATGTAATCATTAAATATCTCCATTTACATGTAAATTATATTCAATTCACATTACAGAAATTTTGTGTGCTTGAAGTACAAAACGAAACAGTATACTGCATGTTACCCATTAGCATAAAATAAATTTACTGTAATGTTAAGCTTTGTTTATAAAAAAATTATTTGTAATTAAAAAAAGTCAATATTATAGATATACAGTTTTTTACTGCCTAAGTGGTTAAAAAAAGTAATTTAAAAATCATTTTTGTTCTAATATACGTTTTGTACATTTTCTGTATTTAATTACGAGTAGTAGTACCGTTAAGTACTACTAAAATATATGAATCTAGAAACATTTCCTGAAAACAGTTGACCGAAGGAAAATTGCCCAAGTACAAATAATCAAAAAGCAAATTGCTGAACAGAAATGTCACCGAATTACAGTTGTCCAAAATAAAAGTTTCCCAAACATTTCTTTACACTTTTTTTAGGTACACAACTGGTGGCATTTAATATGCTTTTAAAAGAGTTTTTTTGCTTTTAAAGCTTTTAAATGCTGGCGTGCTTACAAACTAGAAAATATACCTTGGTCAAATTTAAAACCTAAAAATATTTCTTTGTCAAGTTTAAAATAAAAATGTATACCTTTATTAAGCTTAAAATATGAACATATAAATACAATATGTTTTCATACGTTACGGTCAGTTAAGTTAACTAACTTGAACTAACCAAAATTAATTAGAACTAACTAAAACTTAGGTATACATAAAACTTTTATTACCCTAATAATAAATACATTTTGTGTCGCCCGAAGTGGCACTAGGAAGTGGCACTTCGGGCTGTTATTAAAAAGTCTAAAATTACTTTGTTGCTTAAAATAAGATTTAATAACCTTTTTGTAATTACGGGCCAAAATTTTATTGTTAACCAGAAATTTTAGGTAACCTTTTATTATTTATTTTTCTTGGTACTGTTCACAAAGGCTTAATTTTTAATAAGCATTAAATGATCTGTACTTGGTAATTTGGGAACAAGATACGTTAGGGGCCATCCATAAATTACGTCACACGAATTTCATGATTTTTTTACCCCCGTCCCTGTCACAACTCGTCCTCCCTCCTAGTGTGACGTCACACATTTTGAAATTTTGCATTTAAAAATAATCAAAACATATATAAATAATAAGCATAATATAGAAGTACAATTTTTACGGTTTTCGTCTAAGTATTGCGTTGTAATAATTTAGATTTTTACATGTGACGTCACAAAGCTGATGACCCCCCATAGCCGTTGTCACGCAATATCACAATCCTCTACACCCCTCCCCCCCTTAAGATGTGACGTAATTTATGGATGGCCCCTTATATTGATGCTGAATCCAAAGTTCTTTATTTTTTGATAAATTTTCTGCTTCGGGTAATTGTTGTTTGGTGAACAAACTTGTCGGTGCATTAACTTTTTACGCTTTTTTCCATTCGGTAAATTACATTGGGTCAATTTTACAGAAACCACTATATACAAACTTTGAGTAAAATCCATATTGGTGCTGTTTTCATATAATTTTTAATGATATTTAAATATAGTATAAGCACCTATTAAAAAAAGCAAAAAAAAATGTCGTCTTCGTATGCATAAATATACCTTATACATACCTTAAACTTACATTAAACTGTTAATACAATAATTAAAGTATGCTCTCATATATCGTTGAGTGTATAATTCCACCTACTTAACAACATATTTATGTTGCATGTTGGATATATTTCTTTAATCGATCGTTGAGTCAATATATCCAAATTATGAAAATAAATGAAACATATAAAAAGAATATGTTAAAAAATAAAAATTGTTTATACACTATATACCCAAAATATTTTCCTTTTTTTTAATTTAAAGCCGTACCATTATGTAATGTTAATATTATATTAATACTAACATTACAGTCTAAATAGTTATAACCTAAAAAGGGATTTTCTTTCATAAGAAATTTTAAAGGATAACAATAAATTCAGGATGTTGTATGATTATGATTAATTATCTTTCGCCAGGCACATAAATAATAAAAATATGCTTTTAAAAACTCTTTTTTGTAACCCATTGACCCTAAAACCTCTAAAGCACAAATAATCAGTTATGGAAATGTAATTTTGTTTAGCATCTATTTGTAACGAATAAGAAAATGTGTATCAAAAACTTTAAAATGGTGTTTATATAACTATTATTTATATACTATAAAGGGCACTAGTTTGATGGTTTACGAACAAAATATATATTAAAAATTTTAAGTTTTTATTATAATTGCCCAAAATGCGGTTTTTTGGACATTTTAGTTGACCCCTTTAGTTCAAGAAGAACTAGGACAAAGATTATGCCTTTATTATTCTAAACTTCACCATACATGAAATGCAGACTATGTTGCGGGAGAGGTACAGCCAACAGCAGTAAGAAATACCTAAAGACATGTTAAAACACAATTTTAATTTTCACCGAATAAACGTTAAACATTATTATACACATATAGGTGCAGTTCACAGAATATAGTATGACTGCGATGTACTAAAAAGTTATCGTATGAACTTAAATTATAATTATTATATATTCCCTTTATCCTTAACAGTTCAAGAGTCATATATTACTTGGTTAATAAACAAAAAAATATATTTAAACGTTTTTTTTTAACGGCTTGCTATACAAATAAAATATTTTTTTGAAAATAACTTTACTTAACTCAGTTGGCCGATTATACTTAAAGTAAACTTAAAATCAAAAGGGTCAAAGCGATCTCTGCGCCTTATTGCCGATTACTTGGCATTGTATATGCTATAAATTAACGAAATACGTTTTTACCGTGTATTTTGTGTCAGAACTATTAGGCTGTTGACTATGTAATTTAGAAAGGAACTACAACGCGAAAGGGGTTTTATTGTTTCATACGTTTAATTCACCCTAAAATATAAAAAAACGGAGTGCTACCATTTGAAGGGATGCTCCTTTAAAATAGCGGAAAACTTGTCCACTAAGCAGATTTTTAATTTTAACCTAAATCTCTGTTTTTTTTGTACATGGACGTTAACAAAAAGGTTGTTTAAAATTAAAAGTTCTATTAAAATGTTACCTTTTAAAGACACAAAAATTTTTTTTTGACGAAGGTTTTGATTAATTTACTTAATATAAATTAATTTTTATAGATAATGAAACAGCAGACTATACAAATTGTATTTGTAAGTTTTATTTAAACCTTTAGCAACTAGATCCCTTCATCACAAGACTCCTTGTGTTTTAAACTTTAATAACGCAAATATAGAGTTTATAAATATAATTATTTGGCTATTTTGCCATGGAAAAACTAGTTTTTTGAAAAACCATTGTTTTACCTTAAAATAAATATACTTATAGAGGCATAGATCTCATACTTTAATATAAAAAGCAACTGTCCTACTTTAAAATTGAAATTTTAAAAATTAATAAAGACATAATAAAATATCATACCGGTTTGATGCGTAGATCTAAGTAGTTAATAAGAAGTGTTGATTACTCTCAGAACTGATCAGAAATACAGAGTGTGAAATCGTTAGTATTAACAAAAAGTTCTAAAATTACATATTTAACCATTAAGACATACTTGCCACAAAAAAAACAGGATAGGAGTGACCTGTTAGCTAAAAAAATATGTATATGTATATGTAGAACTGGAGCTCGAATTGCTAGTAATAATGATAGCGGATTGTCTGTGGCTTAAGATAATAATATTTAACTGATTAGCAAATTGGTAATAAATAAATACGGTTGACCCAATGGGAAACAGTTCATTTAAATAAAAAATGTAGATTTAATCTTATGCAAGCGTTGCAAATAATTAAATATTTTTAATGTTTATTATTGTATATCTATAGGGTCAAAAAGATAAAACTTGTCCTATGTTATTATTTAATTTTATACCGGTGATGTAGATATATTAACTATGTCGGAGCCATTTGAATCTATTTAAGGTGTTTTCAGGGTAGAACCTAAAACCTTCATTTCCTATTTTATACCTGTAAAATAGCAGTAGGTGCTTTCCAATAGTTTCTATGTTGCAAATGATCTTAAATATCAATCAGAACCCTGAGTTTTTGTCTCAACCCTCAGGAGAACCTTGACAGGTGACTTGTTTATCCCAATAAATACAGCCTTTTTTAAAGTTAAAATAACAAAAACTTTTTCAAAGAATTTGAGTCTTATTAATTTTAGCTTAAAATTAAACAATCAATTACTCAAAAAGGGTAATCAAATTAGGGACCTTATAGCTGGTGGTCTTTTTGGTTTCGTTATAATATAACTGTGGGTGACGAAAATAAGATGTTGGGTTTTATTATTAGCAAAAGCTGTGCTCTTGTGCTTCCGTTATATGAAATCCAAATTATTACATACATATTAACAGAATACAGGCAGATTAAGCGTTTAAAG